>JAHDVE020010334.1:0-19337 GCA_022606495.2 Halesus radiatus
TGCATGTGTTGAATTTTTCCGAACTGTCCGGCCTTGAATATGTCATTCTTGCCATGACATATACTATGTAAGTTTCTCAATCTGTCTAAAGAACTCTCGGCATACAGCGATATACACAGAGTTCGTATTCTTATCTGAATTATTTCACTACCTGCCATCCTCTTCTCCGGTCAATTTCAACTTGCTTTACTGCCTCACAATAACTTGCATTTTTTTAAGATGCCATAGTCTCATTAGCCCTTGGTAGTGAAGAAAGTTGTGCGTAATAATTTTACAACGTAACAAGATTCAATCAATTAATGAAACAACTTCCTTCATTCTAATTTCTGCATTCCATCAAAAATATTCACGACAATCAACGTGAATTATATTCAGGTCATTGGCGTTTCCTTAATGAATGTAAACGAATATCAAATCTGAAATCTGTGGTCCAAAAGCACGTCTGATGAAGCGATTAGTTGGCAAAATATTTGTTGGTGAGATTTCCTCGAAGATAAGCCTGTATTTGCCATAATCTGAAAAATCCGGTCTCGTCTGCTCCTCTGTAATTTTGGGACGGAAGTGTTATTCCTAAGTCAAATATGGAATCTCTCAGTGTATCTAATAGGTAAATACATTCACACATCGTTATGTCAATGTTTGCTGGAGCGCAGTCCCAAAATACATGAAATTTGTGAAAAGGGACCTAGCGTTTTCTCTTAATTCAAGGAGCATGCTTTTTATAGTAAGCGATTATTCATATTTCTTGATGTGACAAAAATAGATAAGATGTCTTATTGCACGTTCCATCTTGCGGCGTTACAAAGTCGATCGCGGTCATTATTTCGTGTCTATAAAAAGCTCCTTAAAATTATGATGAATTAACAGAATATTGTTATAAATTAATAGGTATTATAATCTCCGTACTTAAGAGGAACGGCTGCGCGGCTGTTTCATACAAATCTTAATTTTGGATTTGAGGCCAAAATACTAACCTAAACCTAATGATCTTTTTTTTATCAAAAAGTATTGTAAATATCTAGTACGGATTAGAAGTATTTTTTTTATTTTTGTTTTACATTATAAAATATAGGCCATTAAAGGAATTGATTTTTGGCGATTTTAGAGTCACATTCAATAATTATTTGGGTGCTAACGGTGATTTAAAAAAAAGTTTTACCCCATCTGCTGTGAAAATATAATGAAATATGAAATTAAAATTATTATTATTTTTTTTAAATAAGCATTATGGTGAACTTTAAATTAAATTAAAAAAGGCCAATTTACGTTGGATCACAAATTTGCAGTCCATAATTTAAAATATCGACCCGAAAAAAGGTTTTTTTTTTAATTTTTTGTTTTTATATTTTTTATTTACGTAGTCATATTTACATAGCAAATGTGATAATTTAAAAAAAATACGATAAACCCTTTAAATAATACTCTAAGTTGCATCTGAAATTATGAAAATTATTTTTTTACTTTATTTTAATTACATCATAATTTAAATAAATAAAAAATAAATGAAATACTTCCCACCAGTACTAGATATTTACAGATAATTACAAAATTGTTAATTAAAAAAAATGATTCTTTTGGATAGGTATTTTGGCCTCAAAATTAAGTAATGTATGAAACAGGCCGCGCAGCCGCTCCCCTTAAACAATAGGAATCGGTTAATTAATTTCAATACTGCTAAGACACAATGTAGTATCGAGATGACCATGAAATATTTGACATAAACATATTAAATCAATCAATTGCCTTCTAATTAAAATAATTAACAATAAAACAATAAAAAAAACACACGTAACGTTTTGCTTCAAATGAGTTCTATTGCTGGCTTTTATGGACGATCTACGCATCCGGGGAATCTAAGGTCGTTCTTTTGAAAAATGTATTAAATAGTTTTTTTTTCTATATTGAATGTCAGGGCATGCTATTAGCTCACGTTTTTCGGATGGAATAAATGAATCCGCCCTTTCTGTGCATTCTCGCACTCTGGTTGAATAAACAGAACCTGTGGTGTTGTCTATAAAACAACGCAGTATTTGAACAAGAGAAGAGTGTAAAAGGGTGGACAATTGGCTCTTCACTTAATATTGTTTTCTCAAAAATAAATCTCTTTTGGTTTCCCGCGAAAGATGTTTTTTTTTACAATATTAAGAATGTTGCAAGTTAACAATTTCACTAGAGTTATTAATAATACGTAAAACAAGGAATAAATAATAAATTAAAAATTAATGTTTTTTTCCGACACCAGTTGGCTTTATACTAAAATTCTCGTAAATCATTTTTCATTTATTCAGAAGAAGAATGAATTCATAAAAAAATCACTTTTCTTGGACAAAACAACGCAATGTGATCAAAATCGAAACACTTGATTCTCGAAACGTCTGTTTCTGCCACTGACGTCAGAATTTTTAGACTCTTTACCTAAGTACGATTTTGACGGCTGGAAGCAAGGGTCACGTGACATTCATTTTGTCACCAGCTTTGGTTCACTAGCGCCCACCTTTGTTTCACGTGCTTTTGATTGCGGTAAGCAAATTACAAGACATTTATAAAAAGGGTCGAAGTAAATATTCTAATAAACTTTTAGTTTTTGTAAATAAGCCGAACCTTTTTACTTAGTTGCTGTTTTACTTAAAATAACGGTACACCTAGCTCACTCCCCGTCCATCTTATTTAGATTTATTCCCCTTGAGTGTTAGGACATCCCTATGTATTACTCGTTATATAGTTATTGCATTATTTTCGCTTCGACGTCGCGCATCGTCGATTTTAATGTTTTTTTTTTCAAAAAAGTACTACGTTTCAAATATCTCATTAGTAACGAGTTTTGGGAGGTACCTATTACATGGTTACACTATAAAAGCTGGTGAAAATAGTAGAGTTTTCAGTGAAGCAGATCGATTTACCGGTAAGTGCATTACTCCGAAATTCGTTGAAAGAAAAAAAAAGACTGATTGAGGAGACCGCGTAATAAAAGCTCTGGTGCCGCCGATATTTTTTTGTTCACAAATCAAAAAGCAAGTCTCGAGACAATTTCCAATGTTCAAATTAAGAATGTATAAGCATTACAAGCATATTCTTTAGTATATTTTCCGTTTAATTAAGTATTAGATTGGTATTTCTTACTAAAATGCTTTTTACGAAACATTTGATTAAAATTTATTTTCGATTTTGCGATAAAAAATGGTGTTAAAGAGTCATCTTTCTGGAAATAAATCAATGGAATCGCAAGACGTATCGTTTACGTACGTGACTTAATGTTATTCATGAAAAAAAAAACTAATTTCCGGAGTTGATGGAAAATACGCCTTCCGCGGATAACTCTCTGGGAAATTTCATCAACTTGATACTAAAATCGATGAACGCGGTGATATGTGATGAACTGGACTTTGCAAATAACGATGCCTCTTTATTTCCATCTTACACAGTCGAGAGATTGTTACTTTAACCTGAATAATTGTCGATGCAATTTCATACAGCACTTTAAACAGAGTAGAACTATCTTGACGAAACCTTCTTTATTTTTATGGAAACTGACGAAGTGTGCATACTAGCGATGGGTCATGGCTTATTTTTTTATGAGCAGGAGTTACGTTACCAGCACTATATTTTGTGCTACTCAAAAGTACGACTCAATTGGACGACGGCTCATTTAAGAGGCGACTCCCCGTTCATGAACTCATACTGCAGTTCATACGACTCCAGATCATACGACTCCCAGCTCTCAGCGTATACGTTTAGGTACAAAACGTCCAGATGCCAGACTGTCATGCGCCGTTTACATAATGTACAGTGCCTACACACGTGTTGATGCGGTATTTATTCTTATCTCTACACACATATGTGTGGACCCTTGAAAACAACTGCTTTAAGGTGCGTCATGACTGGGAGTAACTTAGCCTTGTAGAAATTAGACACTTATACGATGATTTTATATAAATATTTTAGAACAAAGGATAATATTTAAAAGTTCGTCATCGTAGAAATGTGTAAGAATACTATCGAACATCTAGGATGTGTTTACCTTTTTAGATAAATAAACAATCTTTCTTTAGTGGTTCCAAGATTTGTCAAAAAGAGTCACAGTTCAAAATGAGCCGGCACAAATGAACGGCTTGTTCATGAATGACTCATCGCTAGTGCATACGGGAGCCGTAGACTAATATAAACTAGCGGTTTTTGATTTGAGAATAGAACTCTACAGGCAATCGTATTAGCTTTACAATAAACTCAAACTTAATCCAGCAAAGACAGTATTTCTTTGGATAGCTTCCCTTGATTCCAGTCCAATACGTATTCAGGATACAGATATAATCCCTTCTCCAGAAATAAAATTCGTAGGTTTCACTATAGACAATAGTCTTTCTCTTGAATCGCAAATTTCAAAAGCTGTAAGTTCTCGCTTTTTCCATCTTAGGCAGCTAAAATCAATCAGGAGATGTCTTCCCTCTGATGGAGCAAAACCACTCATAAATTCCTTCGTTGTCTCACGTATGGACTGTTGTAATAGTGCATACGGTGGCCTCCCTCAAAAACAATTCAATAGAATCCAGTCCGCCTTCAATGCTGCGGTGAGAATGATATTTGGTGAATCTAAATATTATCATATAACCCCACTTCTAAGGGATCACCTTCATTGGCTTCAATGCCCCGAAAGAATAGAGTTCAAGATCTGCTAACTGACCTTCAAAGCATTGCAGCGAATGTCGCCAGCCTATATATCTGAACTATGCATCCGAGAGGACTTAAGTGATAGACAGCTTACTCTGAGGTCAGCAGACCTTGATGCTACTAATCGTCTAATTGAACTTTCAAGGTCAAATCGAGCCGTCTTCTATGATCGCTCTTTTCGTGTAAATGGCCCTCTCATTTGGAATAAACTTCTCCCAGCTCTTACTAATATCCAGAAATTGACTGAATTTAAACGGGCTTTAAAAACAAAATTATTTAAAAGATCCTACTGTCTATAAATTTTAATTTCTCTTAAATTTATTATAAAAAGTCATTTCCTCAAGCCTCTGGTAGTTGTTTGGTTTCGGTTTCCTCGGTATATATTTTGTTTACATTTTTTATGTGAAGCCAGTTATTGCTGAACATAACCCGACTCCTGTCTTAAAATGTTACTATTTTTGTAGTATTATTGTGAATGTATTATTTTGTATAGCCATGTATATACTGTATAATATTTTGTAATTTTATTAGATGAATTTGCACCTAAGGAGTACTCTAGGAGTAATATTAAGAATAAGTAAGAATGTATGTAATATGTATAAATAAAATAGAATGTAAAAGTATCTCTGTAGGAATACCACTGAATGGAGTTATTTAATAATTTTTAATTTTATTTATAGCAAAGCGCACTTGAAGTGAAATAACACAAAACTGCGCTATATAAATGCTTTGTTATTATTATTATTATTATTTAAGTTTATTTGTATACGCCCTTTAAGGGCTTTTAAATATCTATATATTTAAAAATCAATGTTAGCTTGTTTGTCCTCGATGTTCTTGAAATTCACTGGACCGGTTTCGCGGAAAATAGCACAGTTTGTTTTTATTAGTGCCGGGAAGGCTTAGAGAATAGTTTGAATGAAATCCAATATGTAAAATTGTTACTATAACGTTTTACCATATTACCATTCCAAATAATTAGCTACAGAGGCGAATGTACAAATCACACAGCACATTCACCCATACTTACGCTCTAGACGCGTCTCTTGTTAGTAATTGTTGAGAATATAAGCCATTATAGTCTTATTTTATTTACATTTCGTGCACTTGAACGTATCTACTATATCTAAAAAAGTATTATCTTCTGCGTGAAGTCTAAGTACTAGCGAGTTTTTAAATTACGAGTATATGGTATAGAGCAGTGTTGTTACTCAGATAAATTTAATCGCGGAAGCCTTTGTTTTGAGTAAAAGATAATATATTTTCAGTGTAACGCCCGAAGCTAAAGTCTTAGTCCAAGTAAATAATGGTATTTTTTCATTAAAAATTAAATGGTTGTTTTTATATATATATATATATACTTTTTTTATTAAATGAATACCGCATAAGAGTCCCAACTGCTCCCTACCGTCTGGATCCAGTGAGACTATGGCATTCCCAATTGGGGAATGTTGTGAGGCTGAAGGCATTGGGGAGGGGAAGGAGAAGGGGGAGAGGGAGGTGGTAAAATACCTGGCTATTCAGATCTGGTCACCAAACATGGCTAAAAGCCATTTCAAGCAACGTTTTAATTCTGAATTGTGTTCTTTCACCAGGGCGATACTGAGAGTATCTTCCACTCTGGAACGTGCGAAAATATACTAAATATTATTTTTAATTAATTAATTGTGAAACAGCACAAATTAATTAAATAATATTTACTTGTGCACGCCGGGATTTGAACCCGCGACCTTCCGATTCGTAGTCGAGAGCCTTACCCCTCGACCATGGAGGCCGTCAAGCATATGAGATTATTTGTTTCATCGTTATTTATAAGTAATAATGCAGACATCAGCGAGAAATCACTATTCACGATTTCCGCTAGATGTGAACCTTCAATATTTAAAACTTTGTGTGTGTACGTTTTTGCCTGATTTCACAGACAGTGCTTTTGAGCTAAAACAAAGACCGTTGCGTATGTCGATCATCAATCATCGCTACTGGAGTTATTGTCTAATCTAAAAGCGGTTTATCTGGATCGCTGGTTAAAATTAAGGAAACTGAGGAAGCTAATGGATCGTTCGAAGGAGATAAGGTAACCGTTCTTTTAGCACTGATCAGGAAATCTATTCTGGTTCTTTTTAGCAAAGATTCCTTATCTTTTTTCCTTAGGCTAAAATACTTCTTGATTAACCACGGAATTCCGGTGAGACATAGTAAAAAGATCCTAAATAGAGTGTTAAGAGATTATTTTAAAGCACAAATTGATGAAATAACACAAGTGACACTTTTGAACCAAGACTTTTAGAAACAATTACATTGCATTATAATTCATTACACATTTTAATTTTATTTTTTAAATAACAGCCTTTAAGCCTTTTAACGAAGAATTGCGTTTTGTAAAAAGGTACCTACCTCACTAGATAGTAATGACCTATTTTGTCACTAGTTCTAAAAGTGACATTTTCCATCGTGGCTAGTCTGTGCCTACCAAAGAGGTGGGTCATTCCACTTATTTTACGAATTCAGTTCCAATTCCGAGTTTAGCCACACGAACTCGATTCCTCGGAATCGGTCTTCATTCCTTTCGGTTCTCACGGGTCCGCCGTTCTGAAAGCAAAAATCGTTAATATTACACTATTGAATAGGCACACCTTTCGTTTCTGATTCCAATCCAAAACCTTTGCCATTCCTTGAGTGTGAGTTCGGAATGAGTGAATCCACCGCCTTCGGAATCGGATTCATTCTTCTCGGCCGGCCGTAACGACTCTCCTCTATGCCGCGCCTGCTGTGAATTGTAAAAAATGTCAACATCTGTAGAATGTTTAATAATTTTTACTAACTAATTATGTTTAAAATAAATGATAACGTAATTGGTAACTTACTTAATACTGAGTTTTTCTCTTGTTAAAACTATGAAAATATATAAATTTTTAATTTATTTTTTTAAGTTTTAAATCCAGCAGGACTGGGTGTGTAGTGCAAACCCAGTCTGCCATGTCACATGAAATATGTACAATATAAATAGAGAAATTAAGGTAATAAAATAAAAAAAATTAAAAGAAGTAAATTAAAAATATTAATAAAAACGAAAAAGGTTAAATAAAAATATAAAAACATATGACAAGAAAATGTGAAAAAAATAATAATAATTACGGAAAGATAATTACATCAAAATAAAAGACATAAAATGAAAAACTTTCTAGATAATAGTAACATAGAATAAATTAAATAAATTTAATTAATGTCATTCGCTTAATGACAGCTGAGAGAACCAAAACCGCACTTAAGCAATAAGTTTTTAAGCCTAAGGAAAAGGATAAGGAATCATCCTTAAAAAGAACGGGAATTGCACTCCTGAAATACGAAGAATATCGAACCTGCCTAAAAAATGTAGCAATATTCTGAATTGCGTTAACAGTTTTCCGAAATGCACTCGAGCCTTTTGACATATATCAACATTACAACCACCAGACTGAGAGTAATAAAAAGAGGCACAAGGGTAGTTAGTTTTAAGCTGCTACTATATTAATGGGAAATACTTTTTATACATTTCTTGATTGCGTAAACATAGCGCAACAAAGTATTACTACTTAAATGTGAAGTTTATTGTGATTGTACCTACTAACAAACTTGGTTTTAATGCCTAAGACTTACTATAGATTGATTAACATTCTGTTTTCTTTATAAAGAACGTAATTTGTCTTATCATCTCCATATATAAAAATGAATGTTTGTCTCTCCTCGATTTTCTCGTAAATTACTACAACGGTTTCGCTGAAAATAGCTCACTTTGTTCTTATTAATTCCGGGAAGGTTTAAAGAGTAGTTGAAATCCAATATGTAAAACTGTTGCTATAACGTTTTTAAATTAATATGAAAAACATTAAACCCCCCCATGCTATATAGAGGTTAGCCCATATATATACCACTCTGGTTAGCCACAGATTACATATTGAAGGTTTGTTAGGGTAGAATATTTTCAAAATTGAAAACACAAGTAGGTACCTACTTTAGAACTTTTTTTTTATTTTGAATGTGTTTAGAATGAAAAAAAAATTGAAATTAAAGTTTCTTTTCTTTATCTAGAGACAGTAGATCGCTGTCAAATCACTTATGGCACCCAAGCAACAAGCAAGAATTCACAACTATAATACGAGTATATTATAAAAAATAAAATACTCCCTCCTTTGATGTTCTGTGTCTTTCTTCTTTACATGTTGTCCCATTCTATTACATATAAGCAAATATCTGTCTCACTATTAATTGTTTTTGTGTTTTCGTAGAAATTCAATTTTTTATTTTTATTTTAGTATAAATCAAATTTAATAATGTTATTATTAAGTTCTGCGAGTATTTTTAGTTTTTATTTTTGTGACAGCTGTTTCGGCGTTCAAGGCCATTTTCAAACTGTGATTAATCCACATTGTGACGACTTATTTATATGATTTAATTTACTCCCACTCCTTTTCAATTTGGACGGGTTAGTTCGTTGGTTGGCAGAACTTAATAATAACATTAATAAATTTGATTTACATTAATTTTTTTTTTAAATCTGTCTCACTGTTCCATTTCTTCGTTTTATATTTTGTCTCCCCCTTATTATACATATTTTGTATATCTCAACTATATATACGAGTATACTCACTTCATGTATTTTTGCGTATTTTTAAATTATACCGTGATGAAGCTTGATATAAGCAAAACCGGTTGGCAATCTATTTTAAATATGTTAGTGATTTAAAGCAAAGTATTTATTTTATTTAAGGCGATCCGACGGCTAATATTCCAACGAATTCACGCGCTCCTTATGCAGGTGGCGACAAGGTTGAAAGTCCCGCTTAACATCGGCCGCATGTTTCGATTTACGCAAAAAAACCATCACGAAAATGCGTGTTTTATTCTACTCTGTAAAGCTCAGACATAATTATTAAAATGTTTTACGGTCATATTCTAAAAAACTTAATTTACCACAATGAACAATAGGACAATATCGGAAAAGGGGTTCGTAAGTAGGAGAGTTTGCGCTTTAAATATTTTTTTAATGTCTGATACTTTATTTTTTTCTAGGCTTATAAAAAGTCACACCAAAAAAAATGCCCTGTTAAACGAAAGACCAGGGTGTGTTCTACTTCCAGTATTTAATTAAATCATCTACGATATTTCTAGGCCATCACATTCTCAAACCGAAAACACACGATTTTGCATTACTTCCCATTGCATCGCCTTAATGATAAATATTCGTTTTGGGGTTGTTAAAATTGCGCATGAATTGGTTGGACGTACGCCCTCGAAAATCAGAATCAATAGGTAGAGCTAAAAGTTTTTTTTTTAAATATGTTAACTTGGCAAGCCGGGAATACTATGCTCCCGCCGAAAATAATTTAAAGAGCAATGATGATGTGGGAGATAGGAAACACACAAGCCGACAGGATATCCAATTCATATGGCAAATGTCAGCCATATACAAATTTGTTGTAACAAAGGGATCAATTACGTTAAATATTCGGGCCACATTTTATAGAAATAATTATATGACAAACATTGCATTCCCACCTGTCATCTTGTGTGCCAATACTTGCAATCCGTTAAATAAAATCTAAGGCAAATCCATCATACGGATTTCCTGTTTTTATCCTGAAGCATTTCATGTATCTCAGTTCGATTACAGAATCAGGATTTTAGACTTTTGGCAAAACGTTATGCTATGACCACACAATCGCCCGACGTCCCAGCCCGAACTCGGTTCGGAGTTGGAACGTTGGCCGATCGTATAGTGACTATAAATCGGGCAACTGCACGAACGGCCAACGCTCCAACTATGAACTCCAAACTAGTGATGCCGTTTTAGCTAAAATCTACCGGAATTTTATTATATTATTGACACAGTTCGTTTCTCATTGGGTACTCATAATACCGGAAATAAATATAATGGATAGCTGTTGCGCCTGTTTTAGCTCCGTATTTTATTTTTACACACTACCTGTGTCAGATTGCAGCGCAAAAAATATAACACTAGCCCCAATTATACATCGAATTACGTGCATTTCGCTATTTCGCTATTGAGGTGATTTTTCGTGAAAAACGGCGCTATACAAATTATAATTTGTTTATTATAATAATAATAATAATAATAAATGGATTATTTTTATAGCGCCGTTTTCGTGAGAAAATCACCTCAAAGGAGCTTTACAACATAATTTATCTAACCTATAACTTATCACTTAGACTTATATATAATAATTTACATATTAGATTAATTACTAATGGCTTACAGCTAAGATTTATAACTAGAAAATACCTAATTCAGACTTATAATTAGTGACTTACATCCAAGACTTATATAGATAGCGACTTACAACTAAGGCCTGTAGCTAGTGACTTAAAACTAGTGATAGAGGCTTACAACTAACATATTTACATTTCAGACTAAATTATGTACAAAATGTTACTATTTACAAAATCAGAGCATAACCTGATATTGAACAGCAATGGGGCGAGTATGTATGTGATACATCACAGCTGCATTTGTATGCTTCTGATCAGTTTGAGGGTAATATACATACATATACGAATATATCATACTCTACATGTTAATAAAGATGGTAATGCTAAAACATAATATGCATATTTGGGCATTTTCTTGGGGGTTAGTTGCATATTTGAGTCTTTTTTCGACATTATAAACATAATCCAGTCATGTTTTATTCTTCGCGTGGCACGTTCGTCGGGATCGCCTGCCGAACTTGTACTGAGCGGTCAATGTGTGGAGGTCGGTTCGTGTGAGTTCGGCCAACTATTTTAAAGATTGGGTCAACTAGTTCGCCACCGAGGCGATCTAGGGCGAACTCGCCGAACTCGAGCTAACGTTGGTCCAACGCGTACGAACTACCCCTCTACACGATCGCCCAAAGGTTCGAGTTGGGAAGATGGGCGATCATATGGTCGTGGCATTAAAATTATTCCAATAACCAAATAAACTGATTGGCGATTCTGACCCGTCCACGATTTATTTTTAAACCATCTTCTGGCGGTCACCAGTCCCGGTTTTGCGGTTTAAGTTCGTCGTTGACTAGTTTTACTCATGGATATAAAATCTGATTATAAATATGATTTATTAAATTAACATTATTGTCAGCCAAGAAGCAAATTATTTCTGAAAAAAAAACCATTTGTAAGAAACTCACCGAGTGAATGGAGTACTCAAAAACCACCGATCGCTGAGTTTAATATCCAGTGAACATTTTACTTTATTTTTTATAAGCAAAGCGGAAAGAGGGCTTGGATCCAAAGATCACATACTTAAAATATAGAATTTTTAAATCAGACACGTTTCAGAGTGAAATATATCTTTGGTACGCCCTCGTGAGAAAATGATAATCAGAATCATATTGCTTTACCTTTGTTTAGTAACTAAAGAGTCATTATTTCTCCTTTCCTTTCTTTACCCAACATTTTCCAATTGACGTTGCCATTTTCCCATTGGATTCGAACAGTGGCATTATATTATAATTAATAAATTAATTAAAAATTACTTTGTATTCACCACTTTATTAATACGTGTTTCGAAAACGATGCTTTCCTCGTTAGGAATGTATAAAATACTAAAAAATAATAATCTCAAATATAGACAAATGATAAACTTAGAAAACAATAAAGTAAGAATAGGCAAATTATAAACATAATCAAAAATTTATTAAAGTAGGTAAGTAATTAATCAAAAGTGTTATTAGAAATTAAAAAATAAATTATTTATTATTATCAATATTAATATGAAAATAAATTCATGGGGTAGCTACTTAATACAAAATATTTTATTATTAATTATAATTAATTCACTATTAACGCTTTTTCTGATTTGTAAATTTTAAAATTTGTCTAATTATAAACCGGTTGTATTTGTATATAAAAATTTTAAGCTTCTATTTATATGAAAAGAATGATTGATTTCTAAAACTTGATTGGCAAATTCGGAATAATTGTTATTATTTAGACACCTTAGGTGTTCCTTACTCTAATTTTCTAGATGTCTTTCCTATGTAAAAATACTTCCAATCGTTACTAATTAATTTATATACCCTCGATTTATTTCAAATATTGTCTTTACCTTGTATTATAATTTTTTTATCTAGCCTTTTTTTATACCACATGACCTTACAGTTAAATAATATTTGCCACGAGAGGTCATATTATAAACATATTCTCGTTTATTGCAAACTAAATCCATTCATTACCTATATTGGGGTTAGGGGGATTAAATTTGGTCTAGGATTTCTGTATTTAACTTAAAACAAAGATCAAACAAAATGAATACTATCGGAAGGTTTGCTTTTAGGCGCGCCAACACCTCTGTAAAAATTGAACTTGCTTTGATATTTGAATAGTACTTTGCATATCCATAACCTAAGTTAGCGTTCCATATCCACGTCCTATGTCCACGTTTCATCTCTCCCCAGTTTATCTATAGCCAAAACCACTGAGTTTAAAGCGGTAATCGAGCAAATGGACCCATTAAAATTCTGTGAATCGCTCATATTATTTAGAGCGACCGGAGAATTCATCTCATAATCCAAACATTCGCACTTACCTCACGTATCATTTCCTCTCTGGCTTGTACTAAGTACGTTGTATGTATAGCAGCTCGGTGGGATCCGTTTAGCCGAATGTGGTTGGGAACATTAGGATTCCACGAAAAAACACAAATTAATCCCTGACCTCGGCGTGCGGTGGCGTTGTGCTATTACACGTGATTTAAATTCAATATCTATTTATTCAAACTTAATATTTGAACTCTGTTGTGAATTTAATCCACTCTGTTATTTTGTTTACAACCTAAAGGGTTTAATAATAGTATCTTATTACTAAAGTGAGAGTAATATCCCTTATTTCTTTGTGTTTTCATCGGTCTTGGGATGCCTGAACCTCCAGATTCTGGATCGTTTTTGAGACTAGAAAATAGCTTTGCTGGGTAACTACCGTCTCCCCTTGGTCCCTCTTTTTGTCTTTATTCGTCTCCTCCTCTCTGTATATCATGGTCCTCCATGGCTTATTCTGTTTTTGAAACATGTTTCAGGGTGCTAAGTTTTTAAGGTTTTTGTTGGTTTTTATGTAGCATTTGTCTTGGTCCAACCTCCGCTTGGCTATTTCTTTGGAGTTATTCTGATTATGTCTCCACCAAAAAGAATCTGTACTTATTTGACTACAGCTACAATGCTTTATTGGCTTTTACGAGCATTATTCCATTTTTTGTTATTTCCACTTCATTTTTTGGAATCTAGAATTATAATAGTGCCGTTCCATGGCTTTTGATATGTTTGCTTCTGTCTATAGGAGGCCCGGTCTATCCCCGCAGTTAATAACAATAAATTCCGTTTTTATAATGTTCAATCCGCGAGTTTAATTTGTTATACAACCTGATTGGCTGTATTTTCTATAAACAACAATAACAGTAAACTTATTTTAAATATAACAAACACCAGAGTGGAATATACTCTCAGTATCGCCCTGGTGAAAGACCACCATTAAAAATTGAAACGTTGCTTGAAATGGCTTTTAGCCGTGTTTGGTGACCAGATCTGAATAGCCAGGTATATTCCCGCCTTCCTCTTCCCCTTCTCCTTCCCCTCCCCAATACCTTCAGCCTCACAACATTCTCTAATTGGGAATGCTATAGTCTCACTGGCTCCAGACGGTTGGGAGCAGTTGGGACTCTTGTGCGGTATTCATATAAAAATAAAAAAAAAACACCTTGTTATAAACCACGAATATATTTTATTTTTTGCCAACCTGTTTCCCTTAGCTCAAGCTTCGTCGGGGCAAATAAAATAACTAAAGAATAATGCAGAGTTATCGATTATATACATAGTTACAGAATAAAATAGAGAGAATACAAAAGAGAGGGAAAAGAGAACAAAGTATAAGAGGGAGACAACAACATATATTAATAATAATAGATAGTAAATGGGAACATAATGAAGTCATTAAAGAGAGATAATCCTACAATATTTTTACAAGAACGAGCAGTTATTGATGGAAAATAGACTACTCGATTACACAATTTTCTCTCTTCCCTTATTAGAAGAGGTGAGCATTGCTCACAAAACTCGGTTGTTTATTTTCTTCGATAATTGTAGAATTATATTATTGTGTCATTATTAATAAAATTAATAATAAATATTTTCTGTACACAAACATTTTTATATTTAAACATTTAGACAATTTAACATTTTTATTTTTATTTGAATAGCAATATCTTGTATCGCCAACTAAAATTATGTATATACTAGCGAACTCCACTTTGCTATGCGCTCTTTTCGCCCATAGATAATATAACGATGATTTTCGTCTTACTGTTTTATTTACACAAATTAATTTCTGGATCCAACTTTACATTTTGTAACAAGTTGCGGCTGTTTGTAGGACTCGTTGTTGGAGGAAGAAAATAGTCACGTAAACATTATTTTTCCAAACACACGTTTGTTTATAAACAATTCGTCTCGAATATGTAATTTTATTTTTAGTCTACGGTAAATTTATCAGACACGGCATTCCTTCTAATTATACCTCTATCGATAGCCGTAATGAAAAAAAGAATAGGTACTCTTGTAAAACAAATATTGGTCATAAAACACCTGGAGCTTCATTCCTACTAGGAGTATTTTATCGTGAAGTATACCGCATTCTGAGATGAATAAAAACGAAACCCGCCATCTTATTTTGGCCAAGTCCCGCTTTTGACTCTCCCATTTAAAAAGAAAGAATGTGCTGTTTTTAAATTATTTTCTGAATTCTGCATAATCGTTAAGTGTCGCATATCGTGAAGATTTATCTGATCAATTTGGAACGTATAATGACCGAATTTCGCACTGTAAACTACAATTTCTGTCAGTCAGACGTAAACTTTCTGGTGAATTCATTTTGTACAAAATGCATGCATCAATTGATACACAAAACATTTTATCACAAATCAACATTAAAACACCAACAAGAAAATCAACAAGGAGGATAATTTTTTTTTTTATATTGATGTCTATCACACAAATACGGGATATTTCTCTCCTTTACTGGGGATATTAAGAAATTACATTACTATACATTGCTCTAATAATGAAATAGACATTTATAATGACACAATTAATCAATTTAAAAATAAAAAGTTTTACCATTAATATCAAACTGAAAATGTGATACAGTGTACCATAAGGACAGGTGACAATAAGGAGTTTGTATACGAGTATACACTTACTTTATAATATGTTTTCGACCTTGCAATTCTTTTTCACTCTTATTATCATTTTTTCCAGATAATGTTTGTTGTTGTTTATTGTAATTAATAATTATTATTGCTATGTAAACATTCATGTATATAAGTTTTGGGGATATTGCCTGATTTATGTACTAAAATAAAATAATAGACCCATCATTTGTTAGATGGGCACTGAAAATATGTCGTCGATCGGCATGCAAATACCATGAATGTGACAAATGAAACAAATTAATTGGGATTTTAGGAAATATTCGGCATTCTGTAAATGAACGTTTGGGGCCGAACGACGATATTTGATTTTCCTGCCTGTAACTTTTCGTATTTAAGAATATCCTTGATATAAACTTAAACAACTTCAATATGTCAGTACTTTTATAGAGGTACAAGCTCAGGTATGGGGGCTCCATCGAAACCCGAGTAAAGTTAGCCTCTCAGAAGCTGGGCGTATTGTACAGAGCCCGCAGATACTTTAATAGTACACAACTGCTGACCCTGTACAAATCGCAAGTTCGCCCCATTGTAGAATTTGGCAGCCACCTCTGGTCGGGAGTCCCAAATATCTGAAAAAAAACCTTGACTCTGTGCAGAAACGGGCGGTCCGTTTGATAGATTCGCCTATCTTAACAAATGGGTTGCAATCTTTGGAGCACAGACGTCGGGTGGGAATGCTGTCCTTGTTCTACCGGTATTTTAATGGAAGATGCTCCGAGGAACTAGCGTCATTGATCCCTTCGGCACCGGTGCATAGTCGGGAACACGCCAAACGCGCGCCCAACATTTGCACACGGTTGACATTTGTCACATGAGAACGGGTCGCTTCTACGACTCGTTCTTGTGTTCAACAGCTCGGCTGTGGAATGATCTGCCGGCCTCTGTGTTTCCTCCATCCTATAACATGGGTCTCTTCAAGACCCAAGTTCACTCCTTCCTGTCCTCTAAAAGATCCTCCACACAACATCCCCAAAGATGATATAGGCCTTGAGGGAAATTATTTCCTCCTTGGTCTCCTGTGTGGAGTTACTGTAAAAAAAAAAAAAAGGCGCCAGCGGTCTTATGAATATTAATTGTTTTTATGTTTAATTCGTAGAACACAATTTTATTTTTTTTGTTTTTATAAATTTAATGTAAATCAAATTTAATAATGTTTTTATTAACTTCTGAAAGAATTTTTAGTTTTTATCATTGTGACAGCTGTTTCGGCGTTTAAGGCCATTTTCAAACTGTCAGTTTGCAAAAAAAAACGCCTAAACAGCCATCACAATAATAAAAACTAAAAAGAACTTAATAATAACATTATTAAATTTATTAAAAAAAAGTCTTATGAATATCTGAAAGCCAACTCCCACACCTAAAAGTCTCGGCGCCGAACATTTTACCATCGTCTGAACGAGGCTTGGCTCTTCCAGTTCGGATTATTTTGAAATTTAATTCGTGTGCACACGAAGAACTGTAACATTTTGAGTGGTTTGCGTTTAATGAAGACGGCTGTGATGATGACTGCCGCCTGCCGAATTATCCGATATTTGTTAGGATTATTTTTTGCTGGCAAAATAATTTTAACAATGGCAGAGTTTCCGTACTTGTTTTTGATCAATATTCGATTTGTAGTAAAAACAGTTTTGTAATTTCTTCATACGATTGGTTTTCATTTTGTGACATCATTATTAATAAATGAATTAAAAAATATATACTTTGTATTCACCACTTTGTATATACATGTTTTTTTTTAATTTATTTATTAGTAATACATACATTATTTAATAGTTCTGCACCAGCGTTACAGCGCCCTTGAGGTGATTTTTCACAAAAACGGCGCTATACAAATCATCCAAGTGTTATTATTATGATTATTCTCTATTTAAGAATGAATTTTTCCTTTGAAATGTTTGTATGCAGTGACATTAACTGGTAAATTATTTTTCTTGCATCGTTTCAGGCTGAACGATATAAATTATTCCACTTTGTTTTTTTTTTACAACCGTCTTTTCCGACATTCCTAAAGTCGACTCATAATACATCATGCGCAAAAAATGAAGCCACCTTGTGAAAATACCAAAGTATTCTTTTAACTGTATATTAACGATGGAAAAAATCAAACACCCTTTTGAGGCAATTTTTTACTATCTCGTCTCTATTGTGACTCATCCCGAACAAAAGTAAACCGCAAACTTTTATAGTTTGATAATTTGCGCGGCATCAAAACAAAAGGTTCGTCTATTTCTATTGTCTGTTTTTATCAATGGTTCGGATAGTAACACATTTTATATAATTCTTACAAAAATTCAAATGTATTTTTAACGTTCCAAATGTGGAGCAGTCGACACGGCCCGTCACGCTCAGTTTCCTCCCTCAAAGACATTCCACAAATAATTATTATGTGCTGCACAGAATAATACACCTTATGCGTAATAAATAAAAAAGTGATTTTTGAGTGCAATCGTACTGGCACATACGCCGTATTGCACTTTAGCAATGTATGGTTCTTTTCAAACAAGGTTGGTTTGAAACTTCTCTATTCATTGTTGGCAAATTGTTTGCACATAGAACAGAATACAAAGTACAAAGTGAATTCTTAATCTGAACATTGCCAATGTACTTTTGGAATGTAAAGATATTCCTGGAAAACTTGTAATTTTAACAATAGTTTCTCAAATTCCGCGACTATTATTTCTTTCAGCGAACTTATACCTCAAAAGTGTTAATAATAATAACTTGGATGACTTGTACAGCGCCGCTTTTGTAAAAAAAATCAACTCAAGGGCGCTGTACAAATACTACTTGCTAGAGTTTAACTTATTCCGTACAGATACAGAAACATAGTTACCTGGCAGGTCAGTCCAGATTAAAACGTTAAATTATAAAGTTTTCGCTTGTGACGGATGATATGATTTTACACGCACAGGACACATATTAGAAAACACTGCGCGTTGCATGATATTGCAGTTACTGTTTAAATCCTATTTGTCATTGACATTATATACGAGGTGTGTTCAAAAGAAAAGGTGAATTTAGAATTTTTGCGGGCTGTGTACATTCGATTATCGATTTTTTTTTGTTATGTTGGTAAACATATGTTTATCATATGTTAGCATTATCAGCCATTTTGGATTAGTGGTTTGTTTTTGACAACTGGAAAGGTTGGTCACGTTTTGTTTTTTCTTCGAAAAACATCGATTTTTTGGATTATTTGATGAAATGCTGATGAGGACATAGAAAATAAAGCGAATCTAAAATTTCATTTTAATCGTTCTGATGATGCCTCAGAAGAAGAACCTAAATAAAAAATCGAAGAACACTAAAAAACGTGACTAACCTTCCCAGTTGTCAAAAACAAACCACTGATCCAAAATGGCTGATAATGCTAACATATGACAAACATATGTGTACCAACATAACAAAAAAAAAACGATAATCGAATGTACACAGC
>JAHDVE020010335.1:0-59428 GCA_022606495.2 Halesus radiatus
ATATTCAGATTGATAGAGTTTTAAAAATCCAACAAATGCCGAAAATCAACAATCTTAAAAACATCAAAAGACGGAAAGGAAAAGGGAAAGTATCTTTAAATGCAGTAACAAGCGAAATGCCCGTTTTTTCTCTCTCTAAGAGTTTCCTTTTCCGTCCCCGAAGATGATGATAAGCCTACAAACAAATACTCATCGTTTTCATATATTTGAAAAACCCTCAAATGACTTTCAAATACCGTCGTTAAGTCACCCTTGTTGCAATAATTATCGGTTATTTTAGAAAAAGACAATAAATCTCATCGAAAGCGATGAAATATTATTTTAAACAATATAAAAGCTAATTAAAAGTCTAGGCAACCAAACTTTAAATTACAAGTATAAAAAAAAATAGCCAGAATCCTATAATCAAGAATGAAGTCTCAGATAAAAAATACCATACAATTATATCAGAGATTGAATGTCTTACAAAACTATATACCCCATAAAATTAAACTTTTTTTAAACTCTATATAAATGATATATAATAATTTATAGACATTGATAATCGAGATATATTTATTTAAACAAAAATACTTATAATAAATCGTAAGCAAAAATACATATATATAGCCAACAAAATGCAAAATAGTAACTGTGCAGAATTTGAAAAATCACTTCAGTCCAACACAGCATTCATGCCTTATGTCCAAAACCCATCTTCCGTAGAACTTGATGCCTCCCTTCCGACAACCTCCGAAAAGATCAACCTCAACGTATCGAACCTACGCAACGAGTAGTACGAGAGAGATATGTAGTTGTACGTGAAACTGTACCTCAACAAGATCCATCAGGGAGAGGACGCTCTCCATATGACTAACGGATCAGCTAACTAGTTTCTGCAAGTGCGTAGTACGTTTAAACCATCGAAATGGGGCAAGCAGATACCTGCTATCTCGAAATAATAATAATAATAACATTTCAGTAAAGAAGTTCAGGAATAGTTGGCAAAAAAATAATAAGAATAGCAAGTAAAATTAATGCTTTCGTCACTGGATCACAATACAATTCGCGACTTTTTGAAGCAGGAGAGCATTCTATTGTTGAAGCAAGACGACAAAAGTACAAATCTATCAACAGTGTCTACAGAACATGAAGAAGAGTGGGGAAAAGCAAGAACTGTTATTAAAGGGTTGTAAAATCTACTCAATTGATCATTGACGACAATATAATTATATGTATTTAAAAAAACACATATCATTTCAATAAAAAAATATATATTCAGGCATTGTCTCCTTCAATTCGCAAAACACAATATTATTCCTTAAAATTATAGATATTTTTCCATCTGAAGAGTAAGCATTTTTATATTCTTTAACTTTTGATATTTTGGTTATCAAAAAAGTCTAAAAGAACTTTATAAAATTGGTTATTTGTTATTATTATTATTAGTAAGTTAGAATTAGTCATCATTATTTATCTTAGCTTAACATCGAAGCAGCAGTGAAATAATATATAAATATTTTAAGTGATTTTTTATGTGGAGGATCTGGTGTATCCATATTTAAATCCCTATGATGGAATATTGTTCTAAAATTTGGGGTCAGATTGGATAGGATTTGATACCACGATTAGGGTCTCAATCTTATGATCGTTTTGTCAAAAAAGTATTAGAATATATGTGAATAAAATACACAGTAAAGTGATGTTTGAAACTTATGTAACTTCGCAATCTCACTAGGAATCGAAAGTGTTAATGTCCACATCGGTATAATCAGAGAAGAAAAATAATAAAAATTATTAAAAACGAAATAGGAAAAAAAAATCGAAAAGAAACTTTAATTTGATAATATTTTTAATATTTTTCGAATCCTAATTCTTCTATTTTACTATAATTTTAATCATTATTTTTTTCCGATCCTACACAAATATCCAAATTTAAGATGTGTATATATTGGTTTTTAAATAGATAAGAAGACACCAAATTAATGACTTAGCTCAGTCGTTATGTTCATAACTAAAATATTGATATTATTTTTTATGTCTTTGAGATATTTTCTGGAAATATCTAACTAAATAAATAATGCATATTTTCATACATTTTAAGAGTGTTTTTTCCATTCTTAATATATGTATTTAGTTTTTTTTACACAATTGTTATTGCATCAAGGTTGATAGAAAAAGATGAAAAAATACATTTTTTGATTATAGAACTTGCTTAGAATAATATATAACAACATTTCTCACAAAAGCAATCATAATTATTATCCTTTAATTATATCTAAATATACATAATAATTAATAATATATGAGTGTTTATCACTTTTTTTAAGAAAGAAATAAATATCATCATTTAAATAAATAGATATCCATACTTTCTTATTATAATTATTTATATTACAATATATATATATACGCATATTTCTATAGATGGAAAAGTAAAATCGACCAAAACCAAACAGAAGAATCTCTGGTTCGAAAATGATCAATTAACACCATTCAAATATGTACCAGGAAATTGAAGTCTCCTTAAAAGGAGTCAGCAAATGCGCCAGAGAGCTATTAAGCCTCAGTCTCAGGGCCGGGCTCAACGACGATCACAGCGATATTAGGGCTGAACTTCGGGAGCTATTGATTAATTTCTTCGGGGTGCGTTCCGCCCATCAAATTGATCTGGAAGGCTAGCTCAAGCACACGCAATTCTGGAAACCAGTGGCGAACAGCCCGCTCACCATTGCTGATGCTGGCTTGATCTTCTCTCGGACGGGATCATCTGGCTTTGCGCGACGCATTGAACGGATGACAGAGGAAAAAAGTTAAGTTTTGCGAAAACTCAATCTCAAGAGCAAGTGTGTCTACAAATTCAGCAAAAAATACTAATTCGTTTTTCTTGAGCTAAACGAACAGGGATGGGTTGCTGAGACGCCCGACGCTGATCGCGACAATGGCGTTCTCTCCCTGATCTTTCGGGTCTACTGTGAAACCTCTAAGACCGAGCTCTCACAAGCACTGTTCGAGCTTGCACGGGCCTATGTGGGGGCTTTTCGTCAGGTGGTCTTCAAAGTCATCAAAACTGCAACCAGGCTACCCTTCCGCATCTCGGCATTGGGTGTAGAATTCGAGGATGATCCGATATTTTCACTTATTATTAGTAACCTATTCCACATGGCCCACCGTGAATCGGCCTTCCTCAGCGGTAGCTTTTCTCTGCAACGTGCCTCCCGCACTCCCTTTAAGTATATGCTTTATGTCCGGAAAGAACTAGTCTATAGTAATTGCACAGGAGAAGAGATGACTTAAGAACAGCTTGAATTGATTAAATCACGACAGATCCAACCAAAAGAGTTTCTTGAGGGATTGGGTGTGGCAGTCGAGATAGCGAAGGAGGTGCAGCAAAAGATGGATCTGGACGGTACTCACTCCGGCCCAGCGGGAAAATGGTCGATGAAGGTAGATCGCGATCTCGGTTTGTTAGAGATACTGGTGTCTTGCCCTGACGCTTCGCGCAGAGCCGGATTCAACAACTTCCAAAGCAAAGTCATGCTTAACATTATCAAACACATGAAGAAAAACGTCATCGAAAACTCAATCGGAAACGAGTTTATCCCTGAAAGTGGCACCCAATCGGTCGGAAGACATCCCAATATGCAGCGTCAGATGACCATTGACCGAAAACCCTCAAAAGCATTTAATACAAAGATCATGAGCATTCAATTTAATCCTGATTGCCCACAACGGCGTCAGATCGATGAAATGGAATTCAACGCCCTACCTGAAACCCTCGACGCGCTGGGCAATCTAGTCCACGCCATCCTGACCACTCGGCTAACATCCAACAACTTCGATGACTAGCGACTATGCAACTTTATTCAGAAAGTGGGCTATTATTACCAGAAAAACAATAACCCTTTTCACAATATGCATCACTGCTTCACCGTACTTCACGGCGCCTACGTCCTCTCGAAAGGTGAAGTCTTTACCAAAGTGTTCGATGATACTGCAGTGCTTACCTTTCTGGTAGCCGCAGTTTGCCATGATCTCAGCCATACTGGAGTCAACAATGCATTCGAGGAGAAGTCAGAGTCTGGGCTCGCCAATAGGTATGGTGATCGCTCCATCCTCGAAAACTACAGCATCTCCAAGGCTCTAAAGTTATTCTCTCGTGAAGAGACCAATTTCATCCCCAACATGTCTGACAAAACATGGAAGACAATGCGAAAACTTTTAGTCAGCACAATTTTGGCAACCGATAACAAAAACCACACCTTAGTATTATCCGATTTCGAGCCCTATATAGATTAGGAAAAGGTGAGGTTGACTGACCGCGAAGCGACCTAGAAAGTGATGGGTGCTTTGCTTCACGGCTGTGATTTCTGGGGCAACGTCAAAGAGTTCAAAATATCGAGAGCATGGGCAGTCAGAGTGAATGAAGAATTCTCCAAACAGTACGAACGAGAACTGGGCTTGAAGATTGACCCTACACCTTACTTTAAAGGGCTCGACAACGTGATTACAATGGCGAAGAGTTAACACTTCTTCATATCTGCGATCGTATTCCCATTATACAAGAAAATCAACGAATGGAGCGAAGGATACCTGAAGATTCCGGTGAGTAGGGCAGAAAAGAACCTAGAGATTTGGAAGACTATTGGGGAGACGGGATAGTTGGAAGGATTCATCTGAATTTACCTTTTTTTGTTTCTCCATAAATACGACATATTTTTTTGAAATAACAGAAAATTAATATAATACTATAATTAAAAAATACCCTATAAATATATCAAGTTAAGTAAGAAATGCTGACTATTCCGGAACTACTTGTCACTAATAATATCTATTTTTTTTGTGATGCCCATTACTGCTAGAGGAGTTGACGTAGATATGGCAAATTTATGGATTTTTTAAAAATATATAATACCAATTAATATTTTTTATTTCAAGGAGGGAACATCTAATATTTAGAGCTATATAAACAAAAATTAAAAGCTTATTATACACTTTCATATTTTATTACTATAATTAGAGATAAGTTATATAAATATTACACTCATTCAATCAATCCAATAGTTGTTTTCAAATAGCATAATAAGAAAAATAAATATAAGCATTTAAAAAGGAAAATCAACAAAAAATACATACATACATACACACGTATTTATATTATATACACAATATTCAGAAAACGTTTTTTATGTTCTTAGTTGATATATTTATTCGACGCTTGACACATCTGAACTATCCCATCTCATCTCCAAAAAAATAACATTATATTTGGTTGTTGTCCCTCAGTATTGAGAAATTTTAAAAATTATAAAAATTACAACAAAAAATATATAAATAATATATTTAGATCTACAAAAATAATCTAAAATATTTTAATGACCAAAATATCCAAAAAATGATATATTGACATATATTTAATCAGGTTAGCAAATTGTATATGGAGAATTGAACTATCCTTAAAAAAACTGTGTTTTTATTTAACACTTTAAATTGCTAAAGAAATATCAAAAAGATTGCTATTAATAATATTAGTAAAATAAAAATAATATATAAAGATTATATATATATTCTCATTCAAAACAGCAACAAAACATTATAAACATATGTCAGAAAACGCAGCAATTGTGATTGACAATGGTTCAGGTATGTGCAAAGCCGGTATCGCTGGTGACGATGCCCCCAGAACCTCATTCCCCTCAATCGTGGGACGACCAAAGATGGTCTCCATCATGGTTGGCATGGATCAGAAAGATGCCTACGTCGGAGAAGAGGCCCAGCAAAAGAAGGGAGTGCTCACACTCAAATACCCAATTGAGCACGGCATTGTCACCAACTGGGATGACATGACCAAGATCTGGCACCATTGCTTCTTCAACGAACTCAGAGTGACCCCCGAGGAACACCCTGTCATGCTTACCGAAGCCCCCAGAAATCCAAAGGTCAACAGAGAGCGAATGACCCAGATCATGTTCGAGACCTTCAACGTGCCCAGCTTCTATCTGGCTATCCAAGCCGTGCTGTCGCTATACTCATCTGGTAGGACCACGGGTATTGTGTTGGATGCCGGAGATGGTGTGACCCACACCGTGCCCATCTTCGAGGGTTACGCTCTCCCCCACGCCATTGAGAGAAATGACCTCGCCGGTAGAGACCTCACCGACTACATGAAGAAGCTGCTGAATGAGATCGGCATGAACTTCTCTTCATCGGCTGAGAACGAAATCGTGAGAGACATCAAGGAAAAGCTTTGTTATGTGGCTCTGGACTTCAATGGAGAAGAAGCAAGTAAAATCATCAAAATTTAACAATATTTATTTTTTATTTTATTAAATTTTCTCAGCTTACAAGGAAAGCAGCTCCAAAAACAAAAATTACGAGCTCCCTGACGGACAAGTCATTGAGATCGGCACCCAGAGGTATCGTTGTCCCGAGGCCCTCTTCAAGCCTATGCTCTTAGGCAAGGAGATGCCCGGCTTCCACGAGATCACTTACCAGTCCATTATGAAGTGTGATGTGGATGTGAGGAAAGACCTCTACGGCAACATTGTGATGTCTGGAGGAACGACCATGTTCCCAGGCATTCCCGAAAGACTTTCCAAAGAGATGATTGCCCTCGCTCCCAGCACCATGAAGATCAAGGTCGTGGCACCACCTGAGAGGAAGTTCTTAGTGTGGATTGGAGGCTCGATCTTGTCATCGCTGTCGACCTTCCAAACCATGTGGATCACTCGTGCCGAGTATCAGGAGACTGGAGTTGGAATCGTGCACAGAAAATGTTTCTGAGAGATTTCGCTTTGGAGAAAGCATATCAAATGTTTTCTCTGATTGTTGTTTTTTTTATTTCTATCACTTATTTGGTAATTCTTTTTTGTGAGTCCGCAAGGACAACATAGAGAAGAAATATTCCAAGCGCATTAACCCAATAAGACTTATCATAAAAAATTTTTAAATAAAAAGAGATAGATAGAGATATATATTTTTATGAATACTATTTAAGATTTTATGACATATGTTTATATATATTTTTTTTTTTATGGATAGTTTAAAATTTAAATAAAAATATTTTTTGAATGTTCAATATTTTGTTCGATCTTCTTTTTCATCAAAGACCCCAATGAACTAGAAAGCTAGACATAAAGTCAAAGGGAAAGACTTCTATGATTCATCAAATCAGGAAAAATTAAACACTATAATAATTCATCCACTTTGTCGATTTTTTTTTTTATCGACAAATATATTACATTTTTAAATTTTATATTATTTATATTTTTTTAATATTTGGCCAAATGAAATAATTTTGTAAGCCCACTTTTATTTTTGTTCAACTCACATGAACCTTGAATGGACACTACCGAATTCTCCAAGAGTGGACCGTTTATAAGCTCTGTTGTAACTCGACTTCGCCATCACATTATGGAGAGGTCCCCACGCAGTAACCGAGATTTCCTTGTCCCAGAACCACTTGGTGGCGATTTTGCTCACGGTGGCTGGGTCCATATTGGTGATCCTTAGCGCAGTCTCTGTCCTAGGAACGATCCTGTTCAGGTAGGTTGTCTGGCTAGCATTTTCCTTGGCCACAGCGCAAGTGTGATTACGGCTCAGGAGGTCATTGAAGAATTTGTTTCTTGCTCTGAAGACTTCGACTTGAGGAATCTGTATTTGATTAAATAAAAACATTCAACAAAAAATATATATATCTAATAGGTGAATTCTGATGTACGTTGGAGGCATAATCAGTCAAGATGAATTGTGACAAAAATAGAAGTTGATGGTTGTAGACTTCGTTTCCAAAGAGGAAATTCCCAAAGAGTCCGACATCGGAGTAAGCGAAATAGTAAGACTCGTGAGCAACAATGTCGGGATACTTTCCAAGGTGAGTATGCAAAGTGTTGTACTGTAACGAAGAGGTGTTCAGATTGGCTCCTGTGTACTTGTCGACCCTGTATTCGCCCAAAATCCTCTTGAAGAACTGCATCGCAAAGTAGTCGGGATCGTTCCATCCTGGGGCTAAGAAACTAATAGCGGTACTAGTATTCGGAATCTCATCGTCTCTGAGGAACATCAGAGAAGGAGTGAAGTAGGGATGTTCGGTATTGACGAGTTCAACTTGTGATTTAGAAGGGAGTTTACCAAAGGTGTTGCTTACAAGATCAGCCAATCTGTTAGCATCTATAGTTCCAGCTCCAGAGACCACGATATTAGATCCAATGTAATGTTGAGAGTGGAAGTCTCTGATCTGATCAGCAGTAAGGTTGAAAATATTTTCACGAACACCTGCCGAAGGCTGGCTGATATAGTGGTCTCGGAAGCTGGTGTAGTGAGCGTTCTCAAGGATAAGGTTCTTGGGATCTTTTATGCTGGTGACTGACTTATGAAAAGGCTCTCGCTCTGCTTCCACGTGATCATTGTCGAACTTTGTGGCTATGGCATTTCCAAGGAATTTGACTGCCTGCTCAAGGTGTTGGGACGGGAAGGTGAGGGTGTACACAGAGTTTTCCCTGTCGACACTTGTTTGGAGGACACCTCCGAAAGCATCAATGGATTGTTATTTCGATAGTTGAGATATGTTCTAAAAAAAGTATTTTGAATATATTTTTTGAAATGTTTATTTTTCAATTTAATTTCTTACTCTTCGAATTAATCTTTGCACAAAAGTTGCGGCCGAACTGTTTTCAAGAGTTTAGTTTCTGCTGCCTGCTCTAACCTGCACCGTAAGAGATGAAACAGGGGAGTTCCAATTTTCAGTGCAGACTCGGACACCGTTTTCAAGCTTTTTGAGGGTGAGTGGTCGGGACACTTTGAGAGCATCGGGGACCTGGCCGTGAGGAAGTTCTCCGAAGTCAGTTAATCTGGACTTTGAGAACTGGAGGTGTTATCTCCTGGTGACATCACGGCTTCCGGCTTTTTCGACTGTAGTGGAAAAAGTGAAGGTATTTCTGGTGAGAAGCGATTTCAATCGATTGGAGAGATGTCTCATAGTTATTTATTTATTTTTTTAGTGGTCACGAAAGAAATAAAAAAAATATATATAAATATTATTATAAAAATATCTAGATTCATATATTTATAAAATATCTATAAAAAAAGTCTGACTTAGAAAATCTGTTGTTATAGCTTTTTACTTTTTTTTTTATGAATCAATTGTTGGTTATACAAAGTATAAAAATATATCATTTTGTGTCTTATTAGTCATAATATAAAAACAAAATCGATATTTTGTGTTTGTTTTTTATGATAGGACTATTATAATTATTAGCGATATCTGTAGATAAATATCTCTTCAAGCAGCAAGGTATATACAATAATACAATTATTTAGTATTTTATTTAAATTTAAAACTATCCGGATATCTATATTTTGAAAATTATAAGCATTTTTACATTATTTAATTAGCCATTTTTTTTCGTTAAAATCCTTTGACAATGTAATCTTGTAAAATCAGAAATCTAACAAATTGAACTATTGGGTCTGTGCAGGTGCTGCTTGGGTACTGCTCGCGCTCTTCTGAATCGGGACTGGTTGTGGCTCTTTGTTTACACTCACCGATACCTAGCCAGATGATTTCTTTTTCATTTCTGATGCTTGTGGTTGAGGCACCGCTGTCTCATCCTCTTCATCTTCTTCTCTTTTCAAACCCTATACATATTTTTAGTTATGAAAACAAATAAACAATGGTAATTTAAAATATATATAGCGAGTTACCTTCTTCTCTGCAAGATTCTTTGGGAAGAGATCATCAGGCAGTTTCTGGAACACTGAAGACACGAATCCCATATGCTTAATCATCTCGGACAAGAACTTATCTTCCAGCAAAATATCATCGTCTTTTACTTGTGGTCGATATCCAAAAATTACACCTTTAGTTTTCTCAGTGTCTGTTGACAGCATCCTCCAGTAGATGTATGCGCGATCCCTCACATCGGGGTTGCTGACCCTTTCTGTAGCCGCTCCCAGGAGCTGTGTGATCAAGCCTTCACATTCTTCTGGGAATTTTATGAAGACTTTGACTGCGCTGCTCAGAATTTGCAGTTGAACCGCTCGTTCTTCGGTCGCAAAGGTTTCGATCCATCGGTTGAAAGTCTTAATGGCACCCTTATAAATCTCTTCTGCGTACTCGCCGAGGATCCAGGTGGCGGCTTCCTTGGCCTCGGTCTCAGTGGCATGATCTAGCAATTCTACCAAATCTCGGAACATGTCATCGAAGTTGAACTTGGAAGGATACTTTCTCAGTACGTTTTGGATTGACTATAAGTAAATTAAAATGAGTAAACCATATAAAATGTCTAGATGTAAAAATATATTTTACAATAAGAAGTTCATTGACAATGTGATTGGCATGTGCAGCAACTTCACGCACTTCCTTGACCTGTTTCGCTAATATCTCTAGGCATCGGTCGACTGACTTCTCGAATCTGACAGCAATTTTGGAGACTGCTCGGATCGACTTCGTGACAAAATCTTGATCTCCCTAGTTAACATATTCTCTGAGTTCATTCAAGACCAACTCATAATTTTTGTAGTTTACGATTCGAATTAAAATCTCACTTTAAAAAAACATTATAGTAATAATATATATATAACAGATAAAAATGAAATTTGAATACATTTTTTCGTTCTTGATATAGTAAGGTTAGTTGAATGTGCAGAAGAAACATTTGATTTCGTTTTCAAGGATCAGTGGTCGCTTTTCGATGATGTAGGGGATGTTCTTTAGCAGGACATACTGGATCTCAGGGTAGTTCATTGTCACCAGCGAGACGATAGATGGGGCAATCTTCTTGCACAGATTTTTCACGAGCTCTTCGCTGTCGAGAAAGTCCAAATATTTTATCATGATTTTGATCGAGCCGAACACTACAGCAGGGTTAATGTGTGAAAGTCGTGGGATGACTCTGTCAATCACCATCTCAGCCTCCTTCGAGTCTTTCGGCGTGTAGGTAGCGAGATAGTCCAGGATAAATACCTGACCCCACTCAACACACTCATTTAATGCCACTAGCAATCGGGACAGTACTGAGGAATCGACTCTCATTAAATCCTTGCCGCATAGCAGTCCGATTTCCTGAAGCGAAGCGACAGTGTTGGCCAGCACCACTGCGTTGGACTCTGTCTGCAACAGCCCTTTAAGCATCTCCACAAGGTTATTGGTTTCAGGGTCATTCATCGATATCTCATACACCTTGGGAACACTCAGCACTGCTGTCTTCCGGACGTACGGGTCAGAGTCCGAAAGTGCGAGTTTCAAGGGTTCGACCAAGTACTCGTTAAGTTTTGGAACTCGCAGGCAGCTCATTGTGCGGACAGCGAGGGCCCTCAGGAGGGGGTTGACTTTGTTGAGAGCGTCTCTCCTGAAGAGGTTAATGGACATAATCGCGTCGTCGGGTCTGGTACGCGAGTAGTTAATGACGTAGAGGTAGACAAGCTTCTTCATTTCTAAGTCGTTGAACTCCAAACACTTGATGACACTTTGGAAAAGTTCGGAGAGATCCTTGCCGACAGTCATTTGTGCGATAACTTTCTTAAGCGCTGTCTTCTTCTCGTCGGGGTTTTTGGAGTTTAGAGCTTCATTAAGCTATTTGAGCTCGCCTCTTTTCGCTCCGTCAAAATAAGCCATCTATGTTTTAATGTTTTATTTGGTATTTTGTTTTAGTTATGCTATGTTTTTTTATGATTTTTTTTTGTATTATTATTATATGTTTTTACTTCTAATTTATTGATATTTTTGATATATTGCTTTATTTTATATAACTCAATATTGATTTCAAAATAGGACATATTTTTAAAAAGCAAGCCTAATCCTTAAAATCTTATTTTCTAAAAACTTGTTTGATTTCTTAGTTTGATTAAATATATACTTTTAAATATTAACAGAGAAAGCATCGAAAGCCTTTTGTGTTCATATTTCTATTATTTTAAAAAATGTATTTTTTTAGTTATATTTTTTATTGATGATTTTTTTGCAAATTAATTAATTATTATTGATTTCAGTGGTAAATTAAAGATTTTATGTCAATGAAAAAAGTGAAAAATCAATAGTAAGTAAGGCTAAAAAATAAGAATCAATCATTGTATGTTCCCATATCAAAACACATCCGGATATCTTAATTTGAGAAGTTCATCCAGTTCATAGGTGTGCTGTTTTTGAGTTATCTTGCTGCCTTTGACCACTTCTTTATAATCGACGCTCTCCTCATTCAGTTCGCACATCTGCAACCTAGCACTTTTGTTCCTCTTGTACATTCTGCATCGCTTGAAGCTTGAAGGGATGTGCCCAGTCGGAGGGCGATGTTTCTGGTAAAATGGTGACCGTTCCTGTCCATCGACGCGCTCTATGCAATTTGATATCAGTTTCTTTGACCGAGCATGCGACGCAGTGGCGGAAGAATAGTAAGACTAGGGCTTCGGAACCGAAGTGAGAGGGCGAGACTGTAAAACACTGAGCTGGGTCTCTTTGAGGAGGGCTTTGTAGTCGGGAGGACTGAGCAACAGTGACTCAGAGGTAAATTTGCTAGCTTTTGTACTCAAACGCGTCAAGCCTTTGATTCGCTTGCGATTTTCCTCAATAGTTGAGACTTTCTCCTTCGATCTGAAGAAGTTATTAAGGGTCAGATTTTTACTTTGGGTACTTAGTTGGTCTGTCAATAGCCGTATCTTCTGAGGGAGGTCGAGAATTTCTGAGCCTTTAGGAAATCGTCGGGACTTGCCTCTGGGTATAAATTTTGAAGGAGGCAATCCCTCGTCATCTGAATCTAAATACTCTGCCTCCTTCTTGAGCAGATAAATTTTGGACTGCAAATCAAGATCCTCCTCATCTCCAAATCCTGTGAGTTTGTGACTGCTGTTGCGGGATTAAAGTGGCATGCGTGTTGCGTTGATTCTCATATGATTGTTTGTTTCGATGATATTAGTATTATTATTGTTAGTTGAGTGTGGGCAAATGGGGCCAGGCATTGATTTTTTGAATGCTTCTTCTTTACTCAAGATAATGCTTCTCTTGCGGTATCTTCGGCCATGGTTGAGGTGGTGCTGGTCCTGTGGTCTCTTTTCGAGCAAGATATTATTTTAGTTGACCCATCCTGTAAAGTTTATGTTTCCTCCCTCTCCGTTTTGGACGACCTCGATGATGTCGTCTTGTAGTTCGCTGTAGGTATTGAGTTTTTCCTTGGCATGCTTTTCGAGCGTGTTATAGTTGGAGGCATTACTCTGCCTACCATTGGAGTTGTTCTCTTTACGGAGGAAACGAGGAGACACTGCTTTATTTTCTTTGTCATGGCCTGCAGTAGTATTGGGTCTTCTCGCACTGAATTTCGGCTTCATAATCCGATCGTCAAAGACTTTAATGGGTAGTTAAAAAATGTTATTAGGATAATTCTTTATATTGAAGCTAAATATTATATAATCAAATAGTGAATAGGATAGATTGAAAATATATTTTATAACATTGGAGATCTATTATATTTTTATTTTTTGGCTCATTTATTAAGTTATTATTTATTATTATGAATATATAAAACAAGTCTTTATTATATTTTTTTACTGAGGCCTTTATAATTGTACTTATTTATGCATACTTTTATTACTGAATAAATAATTTTGTATTAAATCATATTTCAATTAATTACAATTTTTTATTAAAATGATTAACATATTTATTATTTTGATCTTTCATGATAAACTATTTTTTTTTTCCTTATTATTATTTTTTTTTTAATTATTTCCCCCGTTTATCTGTTTATGAATACGATTTGATAAATTGTTATTTGTTTTTTTATTCGAGTAAATTATAATACTAGATCCATTCCTTGTCTTAATAAAATTTCGTATCGTCACGGTTAAGTCGAATAACATGTCTCAACAAGAGATAATAACATTAGAGGCAATCTACTGATACATATCTATTTTTAAATAAGATTAGCGAAACTAGTTTATTCATTTAAAAAATGGTAAGAGCACTCCACGATTGCCTGATCGAGAAAAATCTAGACTATAGCATTAGAATTGATTCAAATAGTGGCACAATATCTTTTTAAAATAGACTCTACCATTCACATAATTTAATTTTTTAACGCAAACTTTATCAAGATATAAGATATAATAGATGTAAATAATAGGTACAAATATTATTTTGGGGAAACAGAATGAATGGATCAATATATAAATTATATCCATGTCACGGACAGTTTATTACTCCTTTCACCATTTATATTTTGGGTTTTGGACTATTTCCCACTAATTATAATTTTTGATTTGGGATCGTATTTTCTTCGGGTATTTGCCCATAATTTAAAACAGACGAAAAAACTCGACTTGTCTAAAAAAATGATTTCTTTATCCTTCTATTATAATTTCCTTATTTCATTCCCAATGTTAACAAATACGAATCAGAACAAAATATCAAGAGAAACAGGATTTTCTCTATAACTTAAACTATAAAATCTAATATATGGTGTGTTAGTTACATTCATATTCGATAAAAATATATACTTTAAATTAATGAATCATTCGGTATTTCTTTGTTCAATTATTATCAAAAGTAATAAAATATGATTTATATTAATTTTTTATATAACTAGACGAAAAAATAAAATAGGAGAAAAATGCATTATTTCGATACATTTAAATTATAATTATAAAATATTTTTTTAAAAACAGAATATAAATTATTCTTTAAAATCCAAAATATGAATTCTTATGCTTGTTTATTAGAAATAAATGGAGTTTTTAAGAAAAAGAAGAAATCAACCAAACCCGTCAGAAATAAGTTCGACAATGTCGAAAATATACAGGAAAGGACCGGATTTGAGAAACACTTGTTCCACAGACAAGACACAGAGAAGAGTAACACCTCTAGAGTGATGACTCTGGCAAACACTGATTCAAAAGTCCACCGCACTCTCAACCAACTAGTTCGACCAAGCCGAAACATATTGTAGCGAACTATAACTTCACCTGGACCTTCACGGCTACCCAGGAAAATATTGACCAAAAGACATCAAGAGCATTAGAACCAGTCATTGACCAGGAAGGAGATAAGGAAAAATCTCGGAGCAGAACTGTCAGCCTTTTAAAAGTCGGCAAAACATTTTTTGGCCGAAGAACTTGAAGACCTGTATGAAAGACTGTCGAGCTGCAGCACTCTCGATTCTCTATCAGAATAACTAGAATAGCTGTCGTCAAGCCAATCGAAGCGAGTTACCTCCAACCTTTGCCAGATCATGCTATTCTAAATGTACGCTGAAGCCTTGGCGCTTTCTCACAACTATCTTAAAGCAGTAAAAAAACTCAAACATGCAGAATTCTTCTCCTGTTCCCTAGGCATGGATCGACTGACTCTTTACCTATACTTCCGAGCTGCAGAACTGTATAAAAGCGGATTCCAGTATGATGAATGCTATAAATATCTAAAAAGTGCCCATAGTCTTGCCTCAAAGCTGGGCGACAAATACCACCAGATGTGTGCTATCGACAGAATCGGCATGTGCTACTATTATCGAGGGAATGCCAGCATGGCACATGTGTTCCACAACTCGGCGGCGGGATGCAGCGAGGTGGCCCAATCGGTGTTGGTGCTGGGAAATGATGATGCCAAGATACCTGGTACCTCTCAATATGACCAAATTAACCATGATACCAGCAAAGTTTATGCGAGGGAGATGATAAAGTCTCGAGACTTTCATCGCGCCATCGTGGTGCTCAAAAGAGCTACCTCTCGCGCCACCTCGATCGGAGGGGTGAAGACTTTCGGACTGCATACGCCCCGCTTGGGCAAAGATGCCACAAAGAAAGGTTTGCGGGATAATAATAATTGTGTCGGGCAGGTTCTGATCACTCATCGCAGCCACAACCGTAACCTGCATGGAGGGGGAAAAGACGAGGATGTCGATAAGAAAAGGGAAAGAAAGGAGGTAAAGAATCTTTTAAGTGAGTTGTAGGCTGTCAAAAATTCGATTTTATGGGGGGTTGAAAGAGATGAAGCATTCGGATGAAATTGATTATTTATTCAAAACATATTTTGATCTACAAGAAGAATAATAAAAGCTTCTAATTTTGAAATTTATTGTTTTCGAATTTTTTTTAATGTATAAAATATATATTTTATATTTATGATTTATTTAAAAAAAAAACATGGGATATTCATAATTGTATGTAAAAAAAATCAAGAAGCTTTTTCAGCAAACTTCCTTTTGATCATCTAAATCTCTTCAATCTGTTTGGGAGGGCGGTTGCACGTGAAAAGCAGATAGATCAGGGACAAAAATATCATGATCACCAGACAGATCGGGAAGATCTGTTTCGTGAAAATGTACGTGTAGAAACGCATATAATTGACCTGCAGGCCGAACATATTATAGATCTCGGTGTTGCGCGAGTAGGTCGGGAAGCAGGAGGCAGCGAGGTGGGTGATCGCGACTGAGGCAGTTAGGATCATGATCACGTTGAACAGAAACGAGTTCATCCAGGTCCCGTTCTCTTTCATAGGGTGGAACTTGAAGAGATATGGTATGCGGATTCCGAATCGCACGTTGCCTTTGACCACGCACCACATCAAATACAGGATTAAATAGCCATAGATGAAGGTCGCCATGAAGCCAGCGTTATTGTTCTGCATATAGATCAGTAGCTCGTTAAAGAAGGGAATGAGTGGTCTTCCGTACCGTCGAGCCAAATACCCAAAAATCAGTTGGAGAACCCACAAGATGGCAGTGAGTAAGAAGATTATTCCCACAACTAGCTTCAAGTAGGGGATTATTGGGTTCGTGTCCTGGTAGGTAAGCTCGAGTTGAAACACTTCATACTGTTCCTCAATGAGTGTGTATTTGCCTCTGAACTAGTTCATTTTGTTGTCAAAGCCTTTTTTGTTCTTGTATTTACTGTACCAGCCATCCTCGGAATTCTTGGCGATCTTATCCTCCTCGCTCTTGAGGTCGTTGCAATCTTTAATCAAAGAGCTCACTTTGTTCGCCAATGCATTCTTTATCTCTACCATTTCCTGGGAGCGACGAGGTTTCGGTCTGTAGCGAAACGAATTGATCATATCGATGGGCAAGGCGAACATTCCGACGCCTCCAAACAGTATTAACAAAATCCATCCGAAGAATGCCATTATCGCCATGATGTAGACTGCTAAAGAAGAAGTTATTGTCAGAGTAGTGTCTTTTCCCTATGTAGAATAAAGATGTATGAATTAAAATAATTTAATACTAAGATTTAATTTTGTGTTACATCATAAGTAAAGGGTATATTTGCTGTATCTGAACTGGAACCTGCAGTCGAGTACGCCCTTGTGACTATAGCGACAGGGAGGTCAACATATTTAAAAAATGCCCAAGTAACAAATAGTACAATACAAACCACCACCAAGGTAATTGCTAGAAACATGAGAGCAGTCAGAAACCTTTTTAAAAACGACTCTTCCTCATCGGTTTCATAGAAGAAGATAGCGAAAGGAAGCAGGAAAACAATCATTATCAAGGTAGCAATATAGACGATGTACCAGAGTGCTTGCATATTTATGCCTCCAGAATTCCAATAGCCTTGGTTATTCGCGACGTCCAGCGGCAGCAATAGGGCTTGACACCAGCAGAGCGTCATTCCCAAAACCACCAGTACTTTACAATAAATTGCCGTGCCCCATCCTTTATCATCAGCTACAATTAATATTTATTAAATGAAAAGATGTATGTATGTTTTTTTCGTAGAAATAATAACAATAATGCCATGCATTATGCGTTGGTATTTTTTGTTACGATGCATGTAGATGACCAACAAATAGAAACTGAGTCCTAGGCATATTAGAGTCATGACAACCGTTACTATAATTAAGAGGGCGTCTGCCATATTTAGTAGGATGCTTATTAGATGGAGATTATATCTAAAGAGGCGAAAACAAAACAAAAAAGTATACAATATACAGTATCTACTATAGTTATTATATGTCTATATCTAAGAAATAGATGTCCAAAGTTAATAACATTGATTATATGTAAATATATACATAAATATTTAAAAAAATATTTAAATTATGGAATTCCATTAGGCATATAATTTGAATAAAAAAAAGTGAAATTGTATAACTAACGAAAAAAAATCATAAAAACTGATAGATACATAATCAATATTTTTTGTTTGATAAGATAAGCTATGTAAAATATAAAAAATAAAATTCGAACATCAGGACTGATTACCCTGAAAGTTAGAAAAATTGGCGAGTGCGTTGGAAAAATAAAAATAAAAAGAAAAAAGAGAGACCCAATTGATATTTTAGTTCCTTTATATATTCTCCAAAATACCATACCATTCTCCCAAAATGCTGTACCATATACATATTAAACATCATCATCATTTTTGTCCATAGATTATTATATATTATAACATTTACCATAGATATAAATATAAAAAACGGTCGAAAAGCATACTAATGATTTTAGAATAAAAAACATTTTTATCTATTTTTTTTTTAAAGAGTATGAATCGAATCTATGTTATTGAACAATTATATATTTTTATATAAGTCATCTCAAAAAATACAAATGGGTTTGAATGAGGTGTTAGTTGTTTATTTTTTTGAATGATGTTTGTTCGTGCATACATAAAAAATATATCATCACCAAACAGAAATAAATAATTTATTCACCAGCAAATTGGCCTTCCGCAATTTGTTGGGAAAAATCCGGCGAACTGTGAAAAAGGGTTGCAAAAGCCGCCACAAGTTGGTGGGGGAGGATAGAAAGGACCACTGACACAAAATTGTCCACATGGAGGAGGAGAAGGAGGAGGAGGAGGACTCCAGCAATTAGTGCAAATAGGTTGAGGTCGAGGAGGAGGACTCCAGCAATTAGTGCAAACAGGTGTAGGTCGAGGAGGAGGATTCCAGCTGGAACCACAGTCAATGCAAGTAGGTTGTCTTCTCCTGTCATCTGAATCTTTTGCCAACACAAGTGCTGACAAACTAAGTAACATTAGGATTAATAGCTTCATCTGTTCTTTGAGTTTTTTCTGATATTGTGTGTTTTAAATAATAATATTTTTTATGTAATACACAAAAATATCAAACATTTTATTAGCGACAAAAATAAAAACATAATTCTTATATAATAAAAATAGCAGCGACTTTAATTTGCTATAATAAAAACATATCCAATCTATCGTTGACTAATTTGCGAGGCGATAGACTCAGTATAATACATTAAATTTTAATTTTAGACTCTAAAATAATTATTATTTTTTATACGAGAAATATGTTTTGTTGCATATATAAATTAAAATAATTTAATCTATTTCTAAAAGCATATATCAATATATATCGATAAATATCTTTCCCCTTATTTTTTTATTGGAAAGCATAAAAAGTTCGAATGGTATAGGTTTCTATTAGATTGACTGATTTTTTTAAAAAATATTGTATTTATCTGTTCTATAGACTGAGCACTTGAGTATTATAAATTGTATATTCTTATCAAAGATTGAAATATCTTTTTATAATCAATTCAATTATAATTTAAATTTCTTAATTCTTTGTTAACTATTTAAAATACAAACATTAATAATGTCCTAAAATTAGAGTACTTTGTTAAAATATTATGCATAATAGTTTTTTTTATTCACTGCTTTGTTTATTTAGACAATTTTCGAAGTTTTTTAAAAAGTCATTGCTTTCTCATTATCTCATCTACCCTTGAGATGAAGAATTGAAAGTATTCAAATTCAAATTCAAAATCAATGAAACAAAAAACATACACCAGATGCATAACCATATATTAACAACCCAACTATGATAAAGAGATATCTAAAACCTGGCAAAGCGAGGAGGGGTAAAGAATGCCCTCGGAAAGGACAAATATTTTATGAAAGAAAGAGAGGTTCAAAGGGTAAAAGGGATATAATATAACTTAAGCTACTGACTTGAGAAACGTTTTATTTCAAACTTATAATTTTCATCTATTTTCTCCATTATTTTTGTTAACAAAAACAATAATTATATTTTTTGTGGCATATTTTGATAAACGAATTTTGATTTTGAAAAAAAAAAACTGTGAACACAGAGTTGAGATGTATATTTGGTATAAATCTTCATATAAAATCGTATCAGTTGATGTGTTCATCAAATATCTCAAAGCATTAATGGATGTATGTATATAAAATAATAGAGGTACAAAGAGGAATTATACCCCATATTCAAGTATAATTTATAGATATAATCATTTGATTGTATTTTTTCCTAACCAAATTTGTCTTCGTCAATGACGTATTAATGGATATTTATGATATTAATTTGGGTAAATACATAATATATTTTAAATAAATAAATGAATAAATACATTATATAATACATTATATAATAGTATTTAGATTTACAATCGGACATTATATACAAAATATATAGTCCCATATCTCTTTAAAACAAATGAAGCAATCAAATTTGATATCAATTATTCTAGCCCTGGTCATATTCGAATGTGGAATCGAGTATGTTAATCACCATATCTTGAGGATCATTGTTAAGCCCCTTGTGATGTTGCTCATCATCTACAGAATCCAAATCGTCGATGTCAGCGCCAAGGCATATGCCAAAATCACCAAATATGGCCTATGCGTCAGCATCATCGGAGACATCCTACTAATATCGAAGGATTAATTCTACTTCGAGTGTGGAACACTGGCCTTTCTAATAGCGCATCTCATTTATATCGCAGGTAATGTCATTGTTGGAGTGAGTGCAACAAAAAATGTCACCAATTTTAAATCCTTGCCTTACCTCTTGGCCTTGATCCTGTACTCAGCGTCCACTTTCACAGTATACGACATGTGGGATAAATTACCGAACAAACTCCTTTTTGTATCTTACGGATTCATTGTGGCTTCGATGGTGGTGTCCGCCGGGTTCCGATATGGTCTCACCTCAATGAAGTCATTTACTCTTGTGGCAGCAGGGGCCATCCTGTTCGCCATATCTGACAACCTGATTGGGACTTTCAAATTTAACAAAATGCACCCTGCTTGGGGAAGACCAGTCATTATGCTGACTTATTATCTAGGCCAACTAATGATTTGTGAAGGAGCTATTGCTCATGATAGAGGAGATGGGAAAGCTATAAAAAAATAAAAATGACGAAAGCAATGATATCTATCTTACCACTCTTTACAAAGAATTTCTAATTATTAAATAGTGGGTTAAATTCTATTGGGCTCTGAGGGGCCATTGAATATAATAAAATTGTGTATTTTACAGATAAAAAGAGATAAACTTATGCAGATACATTTATCAACTGATCTATCCTCTTATTGATTTTACCTCTCGAATATGTTGTCATTTTATCGCCATTCCGAAAAAGTCCAATAATTTTTCTCCTTTCACCCATATCCCTAATTTAAAGTCTCCGTCGTTTGTGTCTAAGATCTTCATCAGATTCATCTTTACCCCAGATTTATTAACGATCTCGGGATACGGAGGCGGAGGTTTAATAAACACGCCCTTCTTTTTCATATGGCTGCGATCCGAAGCGAAATTATCTAAGTATCTATCAGCCGGGGATATTCGAAAATAAATCGTATCTTCCCCTTCTTCAGTCTTCAGTGATCGAGAATAATATTCGATCAACTAGACTCCCCACTTTAGCCTCGAGTCAAAATCGTAGACCCATGCCTGTTTCGTGAGTTTGGATTGGACTAAAAAAATGACGTGGTAATCCCAGTTTACTCGATAGTTGTTTAGGGGGCTGTAGGCAAGTCTTTGTTGCCTGATGTTTGTTTTCTGGCTCGGGGTGGTTATAACGACAGAAAATGCAAAGTATTTTTATTTTTAAGCAGGTGGGGTATTCGCTTCGAAATATTGGCAAGCATTATACACGTTTTATTCGCAATAATGACTCGTATAGAATTGCTTCTCTCGATTTAAGAGTTCAGTAGGATGAATAGACGACTCTGCATTTTTATTGGTATTATTAGGTTATTCCATATAAAATTGATATTTTTAACAAAATAAACATGATTGATATCCCTCAATTGGATTCCACTATCGGTTCATTAATATCCTTGTTATGAATAAAAATAAATTCACTAGTGAAGTCAATAGATATTTTATTATGTTATGACAAAATCAAGTTTTTAATCAGTAGGTTAAATTTGTATTTCTTCTTAAGATTTGAGTCCTTCTAATCCTACCCCGATCCACAGAGATGGGATTTTCTTGCGCCGATATTAGCCAATGGTGGCATCATAATACCCACCTCCGTAACCAATCCGATTCTTCTTCCGATCAAAGCATATCAAAGGGACAAGAAAACAATCAGGAAGACAAGTTGGCCGAGTTTATTATGGCACTTAGAGGCCGAACTAAGCTACAAACTTCAATATACATTAGAATTTTCATTATTGTATTGTTTTTTATGAACTAAATGTCAAACTTATTGGTATTTACCTTTTCGAAAGTGCGTTGAGTCGCTAGCTAGCTTAAAGGTGAGAACTTTCGTGTGCGAATAATGCACTGGGTATGCTACTGCAACTTCGAGGCCGATCGCAGTTACAGTTGGTGGGATTATCTCAAATGGCAATGGTCGATAAGCGCCGATAATTGATGATTTGAAGTCTAAACGGGTAAACAATGACGATAGGTTGCCTGCCATCTTCTCTTGATAGTTTGTGTCTACCAGCAACCCTGCTCTCCTTGACTTAAATATAGACCGTAATTGTGTCTTCATTAATTTAATTATTTAAAGGATAGATGTGTTTGATGTCTTGCGAATATTGTAATTATATTACTAAATTTTGAATACTTTCTCGATAAAATAACTGCTTATATTCTATAAAGTTGGTTAGATTAGTAATTAAGATATTTAGGCATGTTTCTTCTTCTCATGAAAAGATAGATGGGTTAGTTGGGGGTTGGGGTTAAGAAGAAGGTTAGTTAGTTGGGGTTGGGGTTAGTTAGTTAGTTAGTTAGTTGGGTTTTTGAATGTCATAGAAAAAAACGATTAAAATTTTTTGACGTTTGTATCTGACGTTTCAACAACTAAACACATAAAATCTTTTGATCCTGCGTACGGCCAGTATGATTGGTTCTTTCCTCTTTACAGGCGACCCATTCAACGATAATGAAAATGATGACGGACTCTCCGACGACCTCAATACAGCGTAAGTTTATTGTTCTGAATCCTGAATAACAATCGTTTTGTATTATTTTGTTAGCCTTCTCTTATCACGGATCCATTTTTATATTGATATGTGAAGTTATCTATGTATAGCGTCTCCCACACGTACGTTTCCGCCTTCGTTTCTCGGTCTTCTCTAAACTTCAAAGCGCCCACCGATACGCCATATCCGCATGACGGCCGAAACGTTACGTTAATTTGGGTAAAAAGTCATCACACTTCGGCGGGGGTGCCGATCCGTTGATCGACTAATCTCCACGCGGAAGTGTACGTGTAAAGGGATTTCTCAGAGATTGGAGCGAAATGTGGCCTGATGCTTGATACACTGTACAGTTTAAAAGTTTTGCTACAGTTTTGACCATAGATATCATAAGATAGACATCACTATGACCGTATACCAAAAAATAATAACGTCATGTTAATTACCCAGAAGATTATAAATTACTTGCATATGAACAATCGAAATTTAGATAGTTTCGTTAAAAAATGAACTAATGCCAATTTTTAAGTCTCCATTCTTTTCTTTTGATTTTCCATAAGCAGTTAGTGGAAAGCCATAAACAACAACAAAAACACAAATGCTCGCCGCATGCTCAAATGCTTATGTGTAAAGGCATAGTGCGCTGATCACTGAGAAAAACCTATGTCTCGAAATATCGGGAGATATGGGCGTCCGGACTGCAGGGCGCTGCCTTTACATGTACGTTTCAGTAAACGTATTGGAACGAAGTGTGGTGAGATCTTGAGTCTGAAGCGTACATGTAATGTACGCTTATGTACCTCTACCTAAGTATGTCACAAATTGAAAATTTTTTGAGTCATCTTTAAAATGGATAAAACTTTTATTTGTGACCAATATATAAGTGGATAATATTGACAAGTCTCGAATTTGATATATGATATCGATGAAGATGGCCTGAACCGTCTCATAGCTCAGTTGTTAGGGCGGTCGTCCCAGTAAGACAGAGGTCCTGGGTTCGATTCCCAGATGCGACTGATACCCATTTATTTTCTGTGGTTTTTTTGGTTTCATATTTCATTTAGGATTTATTAATATTAACTTCTTCAATGATTAAATATTACAATGGGGTTTATAAGCTTCAATAAGTTATTAAAAATGAAATGAAAGTATTGATTTGTTTAATTTCTCTAATTGTATTATGGCAAGCCACAATGTAAAATTTACAAACGTAAGGGAGTATAATCCCGAACTTATTCATTTAATAAATTTGTTTGCTTTCAGTGACCTTGGACCAAAGTCTCTCAAACTTTTACTTTCTCAACTGCGGCTGACATGCATCGAATTAAAGGTCGCCCTCAAACTACAGGGAACCAACTTCTTGCTTCACATTAACCAACTGACGAAGAAACACGATACCCTACTCAATGAAGTCGCTTCCATGAAGAAGATCATCGATCAAAACATTCCACAGAACACTTTTGTGGAAGCAAATGATGACTCCAATGCATCGTTGTTGAATGGTTTGTATGAAAATGCCGAATTCAATAACACAACTTCATCGAATACTCTTCATCAAGCGGTTAATATCCCCACCTGTGCTACTCCAGTTGCCGATTCACTGGAAAAAATAAATACCCCGTTGAATTTGAACGAATTAGCACAATCTAACATCAATGCAGATAATTCAGAGCCTCAATGTCCAGTTGTTGACATAGCGACCCAAATCGTTGATTGCATCGAAGAAACAATGAATAATACTTGGAAACATATACCGCACGGACAAAAGATTAATGGTGTTCTCAGGGATCACGCTATAAATGCTCTGAAGGGTATCATAAACGGATCGTATATAAACAATAATACGTCAAATATATCAACTGTTGGAGATATGATTGATGTAGCAGAACCACACAGCATGCAAAGTGATTCAATTGAAGATGTGCATGAGCATGTTTCGGAAAATGATGCTATACCACAAGCATCCCATCGATCACCGACTGTTACCGCGCAATGTGGTCTCAATCCACTTGTTACTGAGTCAGATATTGTGGTGCCACAGGGTTGTGAGCCATACGTTACTTTGAAAAGCGGTTCTGATCGAAGTGCTGAATCACATATTACAGTAGAGTGCAATGACAATTCACACGTTATACTGCAACGTGAACATGATCCAGGTTTTTCCCCGCATCATTGTTCCAATTCATGTGTACAGACGAAAAAACTAAAAAAACTGGAAAAGCGTAAGCAACGCCAGGAAAAGCAAGACCGTGTAAGCTTTGTCAATATACGCAAATATATTACGAAACATCTTGTTGATACTGTGGGTGAGGGTGTTACGATTGCAAAATTGCACAAAATATTGTGTTACAACCATGATTCTGTACTCACCGGGAATGATAAGGAAAATATAAGGATCATCCAGATATGTATGCGTGCCAACAACGAGGCTTCTGCTATAACCATTGAAAAGAATATGCTGCCCGATGTATTCTCGGACGACAGTGAGCGATACTACAAGGTCGAATTCGAAAACAAACCCAGAAACCAAAAGGTTGGTCACAGCTAATACTTTTTATTATTATTTTTTTCAAAATCTCTATAAAACAGTTGTACACTAATATATTACAGAGATTAACACGTTCATTGCTGACACCGCGCGTTACGCGTTGACAGTAATCTGACCGGCATGCGCGCAACGCGACTCGCGCGTTGCGCCGTCTGTTCCATTTCCGGTCTAAAACAGACGCAGGCATGTGGTTTTGAGTCGTTTATAGCCTCAGCGCTAGGCACTGTCACTGTTTGGCAGTTTGAATAGATCCGTCATTCATACCGGTCGTTAGAAGCGTTTTGTCATTGTCGTGCATAAAGCAGCGTTTACACGAGCAAAAACAGTAGATAATGTTGTCCATACGAAATTTTTCCGCATGTAAATACTCCTTTAGTTCACCATAATAAATAAAACATTACACATTCCTCATTCTCGTTTTCTTTCTGAAAAAAAAAACAGTAAATTATGATGTCTATACAATATTATGCTCATGTAAACACTCCTTTAGTTCGCTCGACCTTTCAGTCAAATGTTCTCAGCGTGGCATTAATATGTATGAATTTTAGTTAGCAATGAACGTGTTAAGATACGTTACAATAAATGAGAAATGGTAAAAAATATACATAGATAGACAAGTATTAGGAATAAAAAATAGTACATATAACCAATATTAATGATTTTAACAATACTGAAGATGATAATCTGTATTAACATGCAAGTGAAGAAAGGTTGGTAGGTAAAGTATAAAAAGTCTTGGAGGCAATTTTATAACTATTTTGTGACAATGGTCAAAAGATAGTTGCAAAATTGTCTCTATGTGATATCGAAAATGTCAACAGTCAATGCAGCATCATTGAGCAGTTGAGTCGCTCTACTGATTTACGTGTTACGGTAAACAGAATTTCTCACTTTCGGAGCATAAATAGTGCATGGGATCTCCCATGAGTATATGTGTATAACATATAAGTTTACCTCTTTCAACATAGGTATGTAATTGTTTAACTTCATCTGTGTAGGTTGACTGACAGAAGAAATGTGATTTATATATATTGTCCGCCGGCTCCTGTCGCTAGCCATACGTCTTCAGTCCTCAATCTTTCCTATCCTACTACAATCTTCTTCCACACAATCAGTCCATTTCTTCCTCGGTCAGCCTCTGGGTCGCTTCCACTAAGGCACCAACATGGTCATATTTAGTATCCTATTATTTGGCATTCTTTCCACATGACTAGCCCATTGCAGTCTTTGGAACCTACAGAATCTTGCCATGACTTATCTGTTTAAACAGTATAAAACTCCCGCAGTTGAAGGCACCTCAAATCATCTTTATAATGTTTGTGTCAGACATGTGGCACACAGGTGAACTGTAGGTGCCGCTGATCCCGATCTGCGGAAAGGGCTGGAGGGGAGGGAGACACAACCTATCGTTCCCTTGCAAAGGAGGAACGATACCAACAAATTGACGACTTCCGAATTTGCACAAAACTCCCTTTTATGCAAAACTTCCAAATTTGTGCAAAATCCTTTTCACAAATTTGCTCTGCGGGCCTTGTTCGTGGTTGATGCGAGGGTCTGGGTCCAATGGGTGGTGGTAGCCCGGGAGAGGTCCAGGGTCAGCGGTGGTTAGAGAGAAACAAGGCGAGTAGAGCAGAAGTCGTAGTGGGCTGAGCAGTCGAGGGAGCAGAGGTGATGTCATTTCGAGAGTTGCTATCCGACTGACGAATAGCTGTTTGCGCCTTATATTTGTACCCCAAGCCGGACGCTATCCCGAGCGCTCTGTTTGGGTTTTCGCGACGCTATTGGCACATTTCTGTGCTGGTAGCGTCGTGAAAGTTTTATCCGACAACACCGTTTCCCTCGCTCTTTTATTTTATTTTGTCATTCTAGCAATGATGGGACACTCCTCGCCACCTGCACAATATATTTGTATAAGTTTGCACTGAACGTTTCTTCGGCTAGGGGGGGCCGGACCAGTTACGAAATTCAAATGTTTGCTTTCCGGCCCCGTACAAGTGCCGACTATATAATTAATTAAAAATATTATTCTTATAACTATCGCCGCACCAAACATCACGAAAGAGACGAAGGCGTCCGACATAATGTTTATTTATTATGGCAATGTTTTGAAATGTCTCTATTGTATTTTTCAGTATTCACTTACAACTATATACTGCATACTAATTTTCAGCATTCCATTTAGTCCTGTAATGATCCTTAGATGACAAGAAGTTAATCATGTTCTGTTGTTTTTATTCCAGACAAGTGCTACAGAATTATTTGGTGATCCAAGTCACAACAGCCATATTAAAGAGAACAGTGACATTTCTGGGAACAAGGCTCTGGTCTTGCTGAATGATCATGATAATGATACCTCTTCTAACGCCTTGAGCGATCCCGTGGCCTTTAGATATGTAACTGAAGACGACGTTTCTCCAAATCCTATAATGCCCCCAGCTGAAAATTCCCCCAAACCCAAGTTAAAGAGAAAAAGCGATTCAAATGCTGAAGAGTCTAATAAGAATAGAAAACGTAATTCAAATGCTGAAGAAAATAAGAAAAAAAGCTATCCAAATGCTGATGAGTCCAAGAAGAATAGAAAAAGTGACAGTTTCTCACCCACTAATTCATTCATACAATCTCCCCCTTTAATACTTATCAGCGATGATTCAGTGGAATCTATTTCCAATTCTATTCATCAGCACAATCCATCCACATCCTCAGCGAGACCCGTCATTCTAAGTAACGAAATTATTAAGGGAGATCATCTGAAAAATGTATTTTCGCTGGTAGAAAAAGAGGTAACCGACACCCCTATGAATGAAGTAATTACCCAAACATCGCCAGCCAAACAAACTACAACGCAACAAAGTAAAATGAGAAAATCTGCAACTGCTCAAAGAGTAAACGAGGCGGGCAGCGTAATTAAAAATGTGGTTAAATTAGACTTGACTGACAGTCAGATTAAACATTACACCGGGACAAACCGCAGGCATGTAAAGTACGCTAACAATTCTACCCAGCAATCTTTCCAGTCCTTATTGCAACAATCCTCGGTAGATCCTAGACTACAACCGGTAGCGACGAGTATCTATCAAAAAGTGAATTGTACAACTAAAATGAACAGAGGCAAGAAAAATGATATATATGTCCGCTCTAATAAGAAACAGCTGTCTACTATTCCCATAACTATCAGGGAGCATCTGACTTGGGACGTGGATGATGATGATGAAGAGATTGTCATTACTCCGGTTCCAAACATAGATGATGATGTTCAGATAATAGAAAATGACAACACTCCCATTGTACTCGATTGAAGTAAAAAAAAATGTTGTCCAAGAATTTGCACTTATTTAAATTTAACAATCTCTTCAGCAAAAACCACTTCTTCAAATGGTGGAGGAGAGTTAGTGGAGCTCCTAATGAGATGCTGAGATTATTCAGCCAATCGACTGCATCATGAGTCACTTATTCAGCACAAATGTGCCTCCGAGAAACTGGACATTCTTCTACGATGTTCTGTAGTTTGTATGTGTCCACATTCACGCAATTCAGTATCCTTGGGGTCCCATTTGTGCATCATATATGCTCAGCAACAGTTTAGTGGGCCCACATCTTGAAAGGGATAGAGAACCCCAGCAATTAAATAGTTGAGTCCACAAAAAGGTGCTTGTTATTCAACTAAGGTTGCCACTACTACTTAGAAGACATATTCACTGAGAGAATTAATATTAAATATTTCTAAAATCACAAAAAAAATTATTTGGTTTTTATTTGTGAACATACATTGTTCCATCTAAAACTACAAAGCGTGTTTTTTTTGTATTTTAAAAAACAATCCGTAACTCTCAAAAATAAACAATTGACATTCTTGACAAATTTTGACACATATTTTCCATTGACAACGATATTATGTAGTTTCGACATGAAATGAAACATAAGTTTATCATAGAACTATTGAAATGTGTCGGTGTTATATAGATGTCATTAATGTCTATATTTTCTAAATGTACACAAAGGTCTATGTCAACGCTGCTATTTTCAGTTCACATTGTTCATCTCCATGATAGAGCTTTGAAATATCAATTTAACTGTCAAATAAAATGCTATATTTGAAAACAAAAATATCTGAAAAGGTTTTTAATTCAATGAAATTATATTCTAGTCATTTGTGTAGTAGAATTATCACATATTCATTATGAAATATGTTTCCTATGTAGAATATAATTTTTATTTTTATGTTTTATTATTTTTTGTCTTGCTACATAGCAATCCCATGAGTTATATACGAGTATCTCATTTTGGGTCATATGTTATTATACCTTAATAGTTATTCTAAGATGTATGAATGTGATTGAAACGAGGAGTGTGTGCTGACACAGAGTTCTGTGGAATCCTCTCTCTGCCTGTCACTGCGGATTATATTTAAAAAAATTATTTATTTATTTAATTGAGAAAAATGTTTGACAGTAATAACGCTTTGACTGGGAAGTTCCCGTTTTAGGACAGTCAAATTAATAATAATAATTGGATTACTTTTATACCGCCGTTTTCGTGGGAAAATCACCTCAAGGGCGCTTTGAAAAGCTTTTTCATATTGCATAATATAATAGAGGTAAAAAAAATGGTACAATATAAAAAAGTATGGATACATTATATATTACATAATGGCCTCCATGGTCGAGAGGTAAGGCTCTCGACTACGAATCCGAAGGTCGCGGGGTAAGGCTCTCGACTATGAATTCGTAGGTCGCGGGTTCAAATCCCGGCGTGTGCAAGTAAAATTTATTTAATTAATTAGTGCTGTTTCATAATTAATTATTTAAAAAAATAATATATAGTATATTTGCGCATGTTCCAGAGTGGAAGATACTCTCGGTATTGCCCTGGTGAAAGACCACTATTCAGAATTGAAACATTGCTTGAAATGGCTTTTAGCCGTGTTTGGTGACCAGATCTGAATAGCCAGGCATTTCCCCACCTTCCTCTACCCCTTCTCCTTCCCCTCCCCTATACCTTCAGCCTCACAACATTTCCCAATTGGGGATTCCATAGTCTCACTGGCTCCAGACGGTTGGGAACAGTTGAGACTCTTGTGCGGTATAAATGTAAAAAAAAAACAATTAATTTTATTGAAGTGTGAAGTTAGATGGATAATATTTATAGAATGTATTTAATATTTTGTATCAAAGACCGAAATATTAATCAAAGGTGGTGTTAGTTATTAAACAAGGTTGAGAAATAATATGTTAGCATCTCATATCTATATAAAACATTTAAAAAATAAATAAAAAATTCCCTTTTTGCTTATGTACAGTACACAGTAAAATATTTAGTGGTCTTGAGTAAGTAAAATGTTAATAAAGATAAAAGTAAAGAATGTAATGGATAGCTTGAATTAAATATACTTATTTGTAATAAATTTAGTTACTAGGTGTGTGGAAGTATTAAGTGATTCTAGAATTATTGTGATTATCAATCACAAAGCTGATGACGTTTGTGAAATTGTAAGAGGGACGTAATTATAGAATGCAACAATAATGCCAAATATAAATACACATAGTACAATGAATTTAATCATGATAATTATATATTTTGAAAACTGAAGTATATGTTCGCTTTTGACTCTCCCTAAACCAAGAAGCCAATCGTAGACCAATTCGCACAGAACAGTTGTACTTTTCGATTTCCATGCATCGAGTATGATGTTGAACATTTTTCGACCTACGTATGAAAATTGTCTTTGATCAAGGGAAAATTATCTTTGAGCAAATGGCGTGAGGGTTAGGTTAAGTTAAGACTTGGTACAGTTTTTTTTTTAATTTGCTTCTGAAAACTCAGTTACTTGATATTTAGATTACTATAATAGGGTATTTTCGAAAGTTTGTTTTATTGTCTAAAAAATTAAGAAATGTATTGCGATGGCATTTGTACTTTATTTTTATTTTTACGAATAAATTTTTTATAATTTAAAATGTGTCATTTTTGATTTGCTCCCAAAATGACATGTTCGTCATTTGTTTGTGAATATGGCATTGTTGACGTCACGCTGAACAACGCTGGTGGCGGCCGTCTTACCAGCCGGTGTCGTTATCTACATCATAATGTTGTTTTAGCCAAGAACCGTTGGGAATATGCAGTTTCTTTTTTTAAAATCAATACTTATGAATGAAAATGTTTAAATTATACATTTTTTGTGCGGTGATCAGATTAATGAACTCCAGTCCAATTTTTTTTTTTTTTATATCAATAATGACATTCAAACTTAAATACCAGTATATTTCATTTTGTGTCTAAAGTTAGTTTTCATGGTTAAAATAATTTTCAACTTTTCAAGGGCCGCCAAAGCGCTCCAAATCTATAGCCGGTCCTTTTTGATCAGTTTTGAGGTTAGAATGTTAAATGTCAAAACAAGGATGAGCTTTACCGTACATAATTGTATACTCTATTCATGGTAAACCATAACTAAACATAAGTAATAAAATTATGTACCTTTTTAGAAACTTTAACTCGAATAATAATAATAGTCCGGTCAGTGGCCGAGTTTGCATCGCGTTTGGGTCTCACCCAGGCATCGTGAGTTCAATTCCTCGGCTGGCTAAGTCCTCCATTACGACACAAGCAACATCTTCCGCTTTCTGTGATGGTAGTACGAGATTTTTAATTATTGTCAGGTTATTCGTAACCAGGGAATATTTATTTGTCTTTCTTTTTAAAAAAAAAAAAAAATATTCATTATCATTATGTCCATATTGATAATTGGTTTGATCATGAATACCCTTATTTCTTTCATGAATAATAGTTGTTTACAACAATTATAGAGCTTAAAAACCCAAATTAAGTTAATATTTTGCCAAAACTAAAAAAATACATATTTATAATACAAAACTAAATCGAAAAATGAAATTTTTCATACAAATCCAAAAACAGATTGCTCACGTGACTTCAAATGTTCCAAATGCAATCGTACCAACTAAACACGGCGTTTTTATGAGATGATTTTTTATTCACTTTAAAATAACGATTTATAAATTCTACGAATAATTATATATGTATAATGAAAGTTATGTATTCAGAATTGGCGTTTGCTGATCTATATGAATATATGTTTTTAATTTTTTTTTTTTTTTTCATATGAAGCGGTAACTTGGTAATGTGACATTATAATTTATTAAAATATTTATTTTATAAATTATATATTTTTAAAATCATTATATTTTTCACTGGAGTTCCTTATTGGAAAAATAAACTTTAATTCTTCCACACATGTTTAATGGTATGTGAAAATAGTCATTAGCACATTATGTGACGCATTTATTAAATTACAATTAAAATTTTATTGAATCTGTAAACCAACGGCCAAAGGATGAAAGCTAATTAGTCCTTTTTTTTCATTTCTACCGCATTGCATTTATTTTTATTATGTGTACCTGATTTATGAATTTATGTACAGTTTTCCCAGAAGGGGTTAACGATAGAATACTACATAATCATAATAAACTAATAACATGACAACCTCGGTGGCCGAGTGGTTAAGATCCTCAGCCACGAGTTCGAACCCGGCGTGTGCATCAATTTTCGTATGCGTTATTTCATATACTTATAAATAATTTTAACAATAATATTTAAATGATTTGTATAGTGCTATTTTTGGGAAAATCACCTCAAGGGATTATTACATAATATGTTGTATATTTGCGGTAAATTGTAGAGTGGTAGATACTCTCAGCATCGCATGTTTAGTGACTAGATCTGAGTAACCAGATACTTCTCAACCTTCTTCTTTCCCATATCCTGGTCCTGTCTCTGAGAGCTGTGTTTTAATATCTCTTTCTGGTACATGTTATATTTTACTTTATTTTTGAAACCAACAGTTTACAATAATTATGAAATATTTTAAATGTATATAAAAACCGAACTGTTCATGAGTTTTCACTCAAGTGTCTTAATTTTTTTAATTACACAAGATTTGCCTATGGGGATGGGATGGTGGGATGGAGGGGAGGGGAATGAATCTAGTCAGTGTAGAGTAATATATATTATGTGAATCTTATTTATTGATTTTAGGTTTGAAGTTGTGAGGGGCTGATTGAAGTAAGTTGAACTCACTATATGAAGTGTTAAAAATGAGTGATGCGCGGTGAATAAACGTGTTTTATTTTGGGTTTAGTATGTGTCGTTAATGAGAATGAGAGACAGGTTATAATGGAGCTCTCAGCAGTACACCATTACCTAGTGCATTGGAGGTGATTCGTGTAGGATTAGAGCAGTGATTCACAATCTTTTTAGCCGGAGACCCAATTTATCCATTTTTAAATTGTCCACGCGCCGCAGCTTGTACATGCAGCTTGACATGATTAACTTTGCAGTATGTGATATCGCTAACCTATGTGTATTTTGAAAACAGTAACTGTTTAATAAATTGATTATTTTTATTATCTCCATAGCCAAACCAATAAAAGCTCTGCCTCGATTTTTATCAATCTGTAATATTAAATAATAAATACTTAATTTTTGGTGGCTGATTCAAAATAGACAATCAATGGTTTGTGGCGATACCCTTTCGTATTTTGTAAAACAGAACAGAAAACTTTAAGTATATGATCATAGCACTTGGAAATCTGGAAACTATTAAATATGAAATATCATAACTCTCTTCTGTTACTTATGTATGTGTTTTCAGAAAAGACAATTGGAAGTGTACCCTCATAAAACAGGACAAAACCTTGCCTATAGTGCACCCAAAGAAAGCACCGCAGGCGAAAAAATTTCTACGGTCAAACCCACTGATGTCAGAATGAATAGACTTGCCTTAACGTACCGTTTCGACGGCTGGAGGCAAAGGTCACATTTCACCTATTTTGGCACCAGCCTAGTTCACTGACATCCACGTTTGTTTCACATGATTTTGACTGCGGTAAGCAAATTATAAAATATTTATAAATATTATTAATGGTCAAACTAAATACTCTAACAAAATATTCAGTTTTTGTAAGTAAGCCAAACCTTTTTACTTATTTTCCGTTTTACATAAAAATTGGCGGCACGCCGAGCACGCCCCTCGCCCCTTTCATTTTGATTTCTTCCCCTTCCGTGTTAGGGTATCTCTATGTATTATTTGCTCTGTGGTCTAACCAAAAAATGTTGTTGATTTTTATCATTCGGAAAGTCAGATTCCAAACAAAATTTTGTCAATTTTTTTATAAAGCAGAAACATTTAAAATGCTTCTAACATAGACGCAACAAAAAAATTCTTCCTTAGGTCAAATCACAAAATTTCATTGTCATTTTCACTGTTGACCTTCTAACAGGTCAAATCACAAAATCAATGTTGACCTTCTAACAAAATAAAAAGCTCCTAAATATCAGTATTCTAATGTTCGTTTTCATAGTTAGATTTTTTTAAACCCACCGAAATGGTGCGAGATATCACACAGAAAGAATTTAGGCGCGAACAACTGCGTAACGTCGTTCCAATGGTACCAACGAAACAGGGAGTTTTGATGAGATGTTTTTTATTCACTTTTGAAACGATTTATACATTCTACATTTAATTAATTATATATATATTCAGAATCGGCGTTTGTTGATCTATATCAGAGGTTCCCAACCTTGTTTGTTTTTCAACCCACTTTTGGACTATATTTATCATCAGCTCCTCCTTCCCCTTTTCTTGTTCTGCGATGAAATCTGAAATCTATATATATATATGTATATATACACTGACGGAGAGATAATAACTTTCATTTCCACGATCGACCCTATACACCGACACAGTATTTTCATCACCCTGTTTTCCATTGTGATGTCTTTTTGCTCTTGATAAATACTTATATGCATATTTTACACATTATATTGTGTAGTACATTATTGTTCACCTGTCAACAGGTCACGAGAAACCTTGTTATGTATTATACCACCGTAAAGAAAATGACAAAAAATAACTATTAATCCATCTATAAATCAATGGAATAATTGAACAGTTCATTTTGTTGCATCATTCTTTCAACAATATACCCACGAAAAATGTAAATTCATAAGGAAAATTTATTAAAACTATTTTTGTTGCCATCGCCCCCCATTTCAGCCCCTCACCGCCCCTTTGTAGTCCTTCACCGCACCACATTTGCCCTTGAGACCACAACCCCAAACGAGTCAGGTAAGTTAGCTTCGCTATCATTATAATGTCCTCACCATTGAATCCCGCCAGAGTCCAGATTCCAGAATAGAAGCATGATGGAGAAATATATTGGCTCCTTCCATCTCAAATGCAATAGTTCACTAACATCTATTATGTTCTCTTTACATTTCCATTTCTATTAATATGTATTATACACATTATTTGTATATACTTAATAGGATGTGTGGGATTGAACCTCCCCACATTCAGGAATAAATAAAATTATTATTATTAGATTTTAGTGCAGCATTTGACACCATCGATCACAATATCCTGATCCAAAGACTTGAAAAGACTTTTGGACTGGGCGGCGAAATCATTCAGTGGATAAAATCTTACCTCTGGCCGAACCCAATCTGTACAAGTGAGTGGTAAAAACTCTCGCTTTGTAACTCTCACATCTGGAGTCCCCCAGGGTTCAGTGCTGGGACCCTACTTTTTATTTTTTTACAATCCCAATATAAATTTTGGAGATTGAGCTTTTGCAGTGGCAGGCCCAACTGCTTAGATCAAACTCCCTTCGCATTTGCAAAAGATTGAGAGCTCTACTGAATTCAGAGCAAAACTGAAGACTCACCTTTTTAAATTATCGTATCCAGAATAACGACCGTATTGGTTTAGTAGTGTTTTTGATTACTCAGTCCAAGGGATTTACTTTCTCCTAAATTACCTCCTTTAATACAATAACATTTCTTACACTTGTACTTTTGTATGCTTTATTACTGACAGCATGGGCATTAATCATAACGGGTATCTGTAATTTTGTAAATATGTATGTTAGTTGTAAGACTCTAGTTTTAAGCCATAGTTGTAAGTCATATTGTAGTATTGTGCGTACGCACTCGGTCATAAATATGCATTAGTTTTAAGTCACTAGCTATTTATTTGTAAAGCGCCCTTAAGGTGATTTTCCCACGAAAATGGCGCTATAGAAATAATCCATTTAATATTGTTTTTGGATCTCTCCAACGCCCCTTGAGGGGTTATATGTCCATGTTGGGAATCTTTGATCTATATGATTACAATATAGTTTTTAAGCCATAATATTTTTTTCACTGGAGTTCCTTTTTGAATGAATTAATAATAATTAATAGTTCGAGTCCTGCCGGCGACATTTATCTTTGCTCGGAAGGTTTTTTCAATTTAGATGAGTGTTTTAGATTAATAATTATTGTTTATAAAAATAATAATTGTTACCATTTGCACTATGCACAAAAATCCTGTCTTAAGTTTTAAAGAACTTTAGTTTATCAATTAATGAATTAATAATACCTTACATATACATTTTTTTATTAACTGTGCATTAGTTGAAATGTTTTTAATTCCGTTTCGCTGATGTCTTAAAATTAATTTAGCGTATCTAGTGCTAAATTTTAATTTAATGAAATCTAATGTTTTATAAAACCTTTCGTGTATTACCAAATTGACAAAATAAATACCCCTTTTATTTAAGTCTTCTTTATTTTTTTTCAATACATAATTGTCACACCTCCTATCCACAGCATGTTACTTTATCCTTTGACGAATGTCCAATGTCGACCCACAGATCACTTCTAATGTCTATATGTTCACCCATAAATAATAAAAACAAAGGGAGAAATGACATGGAAGCGTACCAACTGTCGCTGAGATACAACCAAACTGCAGAAATTATCAAAGCAGCAGGGCCATTGATAGTTATGCATTATGCATTTCGTGTAGGTAGAAAAAAGGCCACTATCACTGTGTAAATGCGATTTTAGAGTAATATGTGTGGATGAAGTTGATGAGACGCGTTGCGCACGCACTTTCATACTAATAATATAATTATTGTTTATTCACATTTAAAATTTATTGTATTTTAATAAGAAGCAATCACTGTGTGGTTTGACATCAATAATAATAATAATAATTGGATTACTTGTATAGCACCGTTTTTGTGAAAAATCACCTCAAGGGCGCTGTACAAATCTTAATTCCTATTCTTTAACTAATTATGCACAAACATATACAGAAAAACATATTTACCTGGTAGGTCGCTTCACATGAACACAGTTTTATTAGAAAATTAAAGTATAGAGATGATATTTTTAAAGTTGCTATTTTATCCTCCTTTTCTATTTTTCTATCGATGTTACATTTATTAGAAGATTGGTGGCACAAGAAGAGTTGGCATTTATTTGAAATAATTTTAATTTTTAGGACTGGAAAATGTTTATAAAATGACCTTAAAAAGCGTAAGAAGCTTCTAATGGATATTACCATTTTTTATTTATTTTTTACACTTTTAGTTATTTACAGTGTTGCGGCCTGTGGACGCATTTGCACACCGATGCGTGAATTTTTTAAACTTTTTCTATAAGTGTTTTTAGGTAAGCACCGACCGGCTAGCCTAGCTATGTTTTAAGTTTTAAGTTTAGTTCTGAATTCTGTTGAGTCTTTGATAATTCTTAAGTCATGCGGCAGTTCATTCCAGGCTTTAGGTCCTGATACTCCGAAAGCACGATCACCGAACTTAGTATTAGGTGTGCATTTTGGTTCCTGCAACCTCCCGATAGCTGATGACGCTGCTGACCTAAGGGTGGACTGCCGTGAATTGGTATTTTCAGGAATACACAGATCTTATAAGTAAGCCGGAGCCATTCCATTAAGTGACTTAAATACCATCCAGCAGAGCTTGAACAGGATTCTTTCTGGGCATTTGAGCCAGTGCAGATTTTTGAGATGCTCTGAAATGTGAGAATATTTAGATACGCCGGTGATTAGTCTTGCTGCAACATTGAAAACTGATTGCAATTTGTTAATTTGGTATTTGGGGAGACTTGCATATATTCCGTTGCAGTAATCTAGACGTGACACAACATACGAATTGACAAGCAGTTTAGTCGCCTCTGTTCGCAGGTTTCTCCGTACATCATATTAGATAAAACAAATACTTTGTTATAAACCACAAATATTTTATTTTTTTCACCAACCAGTTCCGCTTAGCTCAAGCTTCGTCAGGGCAAATACAATAACTAAAGAATAATACAGAGTTATCGGTTATATATAGTTACAGAATACAATAGAGAGAATACAAAAAGTATTATGTGTAAGAGGGAGACGACATTAACATATATTAATAATAATAGATAGTAAATACAACACTAATGGGAATATTATTATTAGTATTATTCATTAGTTATTATATTTGCCCTGATGAAGCTTGAGCTAAGCGAAACCAGTTGGCGAAAAATAAAATATATTCGTAGTTTATAACGAAGTGTTTGTTTTATTTAATAAATTTGTTTTTTTACAATCCAATCATTAACCTAAGCTATCCCAGAAGAAGATATAATTGAGTAAATAGATTAATATTTTAAAATTTATTCGGTGGTATGTAGGTATATTATTCTATGTCAGTAATAAATAAATTAAATATTTAAATCTCTTTTTTTTTCCACAGGATAACATAACAATCTAAGTAAACAGCAAGTCCCTTTTTGTGAGGTACATTCACAAACTATGCAATTTGTTTCATAATATACAGGGTTATTTAAAATGATGGACTCAATTTCGCACATTCTGCTTTAATAAATTCGGTCGGCCCGGACTTTTTCATTTACAGAGATCAGTTTGCTCAAATTGGTGATACCGACAACAAATGCTCTTTATAAATGGAGACGAAAGGTATGCTGCACTACAGTTGCCTACTCAATTTTACAGAATTCACAAACACAGAGAACCTTGTGCTGAATAGTAATCATTTTACTCACATTTGAAGCGAAATTGCTGCTTGGCGATGCAATCACTCAAGCGGTTGTTTGCGCAACTATGAACAATCTGGCGGTGGGATTCAAAACTTTCAGACCTCCTCTTTCAATTGATTTGTCAATCATTCACAAATAACATAATAATTCAGTAAATATACCTTGGTACGAACTTGAGTCTATCATTTTGAATAACCCTGTATATACCATCCATTTATTCTTTTAAAAATGTTTATTTTAAATGTTTGAACTATATATATGTACATGTAAATCACTAATCAGATATTTGATAATAATTAATATTAAAATTAAACAGGCCTTGTATATCATAAAATATTGTGCGGTTTAGAATGTATTGTGTTATTGTTTCTGTAGGGGGAAAGGTAATATAATAATCACTCAAATAGCCAAAAAATAATATAAAAGTGTTTTTTATTTTCGCGGAATCTACATAAATAATAATAAGAATTTTATCTTTCGCGGGTTTAGTGGTAGCACTGCTACCACGAATCTCTGCTTTTCGCAACACGAAATTTTCCGAGAATGTTCACAAGGATGATAACTATCTTTGAAATTCACTCACCGAAAAATAAAAATATTTGCGTTTTTATAATACTTCTCAATCTTGTCGCCAGAAGTAATGCTACAACTTTTTCATATTATTAATGAGATATTTCCTTTATTCTGTGCTTTGAAGCTCACGAAGTATTGACCTGAAATAGTAGTGCCATCTATCCACGCGGATTAAAACTATCTTAGAAAATTACTGTGCAATAAATTGAATATATTTTAATGTATGAATTTTAGTTATAGTTCTCAATCTCACTGTAAGAAGTGATGCTCTTTTCTTCTCCAATTATTAAAGAGTAGTTTCTTTTATTGCCCGAGCAAATAAATAATAAGCTGTTTTTTGGTAAGTCTAGTTGTCAGATTTCAGATTGTCGTTTCCATTCCAGTTTCTGTTTCTCAGACGGAGATCGACGCGTTTGCTGGCGCGGCTAGTAGTTTTCAAAGTCAAAGGAATTTGGTGTTTATTGGTCGGCTGTCAGCTAATGATTTTGTAATTAAGCGGTCGTAAAGGAGAGGGCCTGGTCACCAAGCAGTGAGTGGGCGATCTTTCTGTTTACAAAGTGCTACATTTGAGAGTAAATCTAGCGCAATTTAAAAAAATGGCTGCTGTCGTAAAGAGATTGCCGCGCTTACCGAGTGCCATTTTCAACCAATTCGGCGGCTCCGCGTCAGTGAATAGTGTCAAATCCAACAGGAGTTACTACACGTATACCAAGGAGCCCGCCCAGCCTCTCCCGAGGGAACCAGAATGGGTATCCGCCGAGGAAGCGTTCCAGAAATGTCTAAAATCCAGTAAGTAAACTTTTCTCATATTATTGCTTTCGTGTTTTTTATATCACGCTGCAGTGTATTAATATTTGACTGCGCCAACCTGGACTTTGAACCTTTTGTGGAATTAATACGGGCACTTAACGTTTAAAAAAGATATCTGATGCATTACGTTATTCTATTCTAACTGGTAACTGTCACATTTCTGACACTCAAATAGACAAATTCCTATTTATTCATTAGCTGATTTGTGTACGTTTCCCTCTCTGTAATCTGACAGTTCGTCCGGTGTGCTTACTAATTGTTCTTCAGCAGTTTTGGGCAAATCGACTTTCTCAACTTCTTGGATGTGTCCACTCCACCATAATCTGTATCTATCCATATTCTTACTATTATCCAAATTATGAAAATCGGGCATTTTTTAAGAAAGTAAATTGATTATAAAAATTCTTCCAAAGATCCAATATTCTAATTTTTTAAAACCCCGTTTCGTAAGTTGGGAAAGTGATAGTAGAACAATAACTAAGTGACTCGGCCGACGAATTGTCTAAAAACGTATATATATACTCGTATATATATTATACTGGAACCATTTTTTTTTCAAATCGCAAATAAATCCCCAATAAAAAAAGTTTTTAGCGATTTTTTTAATCCAATGCAAGATGTTAGATTGTTTTAAATATAGCCTTTGTCCCACAAATGGTACATAGGCAGTTGGTGGGGATACGGTACGGTACATGGCTTATTATGAGATCGTTATATGTTTTTTTTTATGACATCTTCTTCAAGAACACATTTAATCTCTATATATAAAAATGAATGTTTTTCTGTCTGTCTGTCTTCGATTTTCTCGAAAATTACTCTACCCGTTTAGCTGAAAATATCACAGTTTGTTCTTATTAGTGCAGGGAAGGTTTAGAGAGTAGTTTGAATGAAATCCAATATGTAAAACTGTTGCTATAACGTTTTAAAATTAGTATTAAAAACATTGAACCGCCATGTTGTATTGAGGTTAGCCCATAGATATACCACTCTGGTTAGCCATATATCCAAAAGAAGGTTTGTTTGTGTAGAATATTTTAAAAATGGAAAACACAAGTAGGTACCTACATAAGAACTTTTTTTATTTAGATATATTTTGAAAAAGTAAATGTTTGGAATGAAATAAAAATTTCAAATTATTTCTTTGTTTAGAGACAGTAATAGTCGTCACAAGGCATTATTTTCACTGTCAAATCAATAATGGCACCCAAACGACAAGCAAGAATTCACAACTTTATTAAAAAATAAATAAATTATTACACCTTTCAAGAAGATAACAAAATGGCCATTTTCAAATATTCAATGCTCAATTTATACCCGAACTTGAAAAACTACACGCGCCTACCTTTAATAATGAATGCACGTCTCTGCTGTACACTGTACACCCGTCAACAAGCGATAATTCATCTCAAAATTTAAAAGTATTTTTTTACATTAACTTCACACAGGAGGCCTCAGCATTACGTTGCTAAAAGTGTTTTTTTTTAAATTAAGAATTAACGCCACCTGTGTTCACGAATTTGAATAATAATTTTAAACAAGTGTACGCTTTGAAACTTTTTGAATATTCTAAAAGAACAGTTTTTTTTTAATAAAGGAACTCCTTTGAAAAATATGACGACTTTAAAAATATATATTCATATACATTAGCAAACGTCGATTTTGAATATATAACTTTCATTGTATGCAATCATACGTAGAATTTATAAATCGTTATTTAAAAGTGAATAAAAAATCATCTCATCAAAACACCGTGTTTAGTTGGTACCATTGTATTTGGAACATCTGACGTCACGTGTGCATTCTGTTTTTGAATTAGTATGAACAAAAAATATTTTTCGATTTTGTTTTGTATTTTTTAGTTTTGGCAAAATTTTAACCTAATTTTGGTGAGTTTAAGCTCTATAACTGTTCAATTTATTTTTTATAACTTATTGAAGTTTGTAAACCTCATTGTAATATTTAATCATTGAAGAAGATAATATTTACACATCTCAAAATGAACCACAAACCGAAAAAAACAACAGAAATTAAAAAGATTTCAGTCGCATCTGGGACTCGAACCCAGGACCTCTACCTATCCGGGGTAACCGCTGTTGGGTAACCGAGTCCCAGATGCGACTGAAATCTTTTTAATTTCTGTTGTTTTTCGGTTTCGTGGTTCATTTGGGATGTGTTAATATTATCTTCTTCAATGATTCAAATATTACAATAAGGTTTACAAACTTCAATAAGTTATAAATTTAATATTTCTTTCCAGACTTGTAAAATAAGTCAATAGATGTCTCATATAAATAAAATCGGGTAGGTATATCCGAGACTCTGTTCCAGATTACAATTGAGTTCGGGATGAAACTTTGCAATCATCATAAGGATAGCAGCCAATAATATGGGATTTATAAAAATGGAGGAGTGTAAATGGCGTAAATTGAACTGGTCTCATTTGCATAGTTGGTTAAGCGGTTACCCCGGATAGGTAGAGGTCCTGGGTTCGAGTCCCAGATGCGACTGAAATCTTTTTAATTTCGGTCGTTTTTTCGGTTTCGTGGTTCATTTTGGGATGTGTTAATATTATCTTCTTCAATCTATAATTGTTGTTCAATATAAACGACTATTATTAATGAAAGAAATTAGAGTATTCATGATCAAACCAATTATCAATATGGATATTATGATAATGTTAATGATCAATACTATTATATTCTTTGAGTTAAAGGTTCTAAAATGGTACCTAATTTTATTATTTATGTTTAGTTATGGTTTACCTTGAATAGAATATACAATTATGTACGATAAAACCGATCCTTGTTTTGACATTTGTCATTCTAACCTCAAAACTGATCAAAACCGACCGGCCATGGATTTGAAGCTTTTTGGCGGGCTTTGAAAAATTATTTTAACTATGAAAATTAACTTTAGAAAAAAAAATTAAATATACTGGTATTTAAGTTTGAACGTCATTATTGATTAAAAATGAACTTGTCACAATTTTTTTTTATGAAGTCGTATAACATGTTTTAAATGTTGCTGTATACAAGCAATGCATCTGTGTGAGAACTGTGTCGACTCTAGCTACGATACCTATAGGTACTTTTTGTTTTAATTTTTGTCTTTAAAACTTGTTTATATTTTATCTTATCAATCTAATCCAGCCCATTAAACAGCAGACCCGCTAATGCTATAAATACTTCATACGACGAGAAACTGCTCACGCGTGCAGAATTATAAAGACAATATTACATTCTTACGTCACCATATTATTACAAGCCGCTGCTAATGCAATTCAGCGAATTCTCTATTCATTTTTATCCAGAGAGATAATATTATTATTACGTACTAGCTGATGTGTACCCAGCCTTGCTCGGGATAACAATTTTTTTTGGAATACATTATGATATTGTGAATTCTTGCTTGTCGTTTAGGTGCCATAATTGATTTGACAGCGAAAGTAATGCCTTGTGACAACTATTACTATCTGTAATCAAAGAAACGTTCATTTGAAAAATTTATTACATTCTAAACATTTATTTTATTCTGATATGTATGTATTTTAAAATACACGTACGATACAACAGGGTTAACTCTTTCCCCTCCCCACTCCCCTCAGCTTCACGACATGACCAAATCGGGAGATGCCATAGTCCTACTGGCTCTGGACAGTGGGGAGCAGTAAAGTTGGGGACCTTTGTGCGGTATTCACACTAAAAAAAATGATGAAACCTGATAGCACCTTCCATCAGTGGCGTGCACAGTGGTTGTAATCAGGGTAGGCAGTAGGAGCATAGTCGTGCAAGTTTTCGCCAAGAACGTCTAAGCTGCTGGCTGTGCCCGATGTTGGTAGGGATTACCCAAGCCACATCAAATGTCCAAATAACCAATTTATTTACGCACATTCTAAGCCAATAACTGGATATGAAAAAGTTTAAAAGTTTCTGCTAAATAAACACAGACAATATTTTGAAAAAAATCCAACGTGATGTTTTCTTTATTTTGTAAGTAAAGTTGTTCTAATTCATAGATATACCAACAGATGGCACTGATTGTTACATTTGCTGGCGCTGCTGAAATGCATTGCTTTTCAGATAGGCTAACCTAACACAGACGAGTTGTCCCTTGATGCCCATCGCGCACACATGCACGTTTGAACGTATATAATAAGTCAACATTTGAATATTACGTGTATGTCACTTTGTATACTTAGTTACTGCCTTTGACACGTTATAGTAGTCGGGGCAGACGGCGCGCGCGGCGCTGCGTCTCTTGGTCGGTAGGTACTTCGCGCGTAATTTTTAAAGTGAAGATTGACTAGCAATAATTTTATAGATTCTAATATTATTTATATTTTCATTCGAGCAAAGGCAGTGCTTATAGGCACGCCCCCGCCTTCCACTTCTCTAACAGTAGTCAAAATAACATTTCTACACGTTCATGTAATTAATTTATCAAGTGCACGTACTAACACTGAAAGTATATCCACTCAAAAATCACTATGCATTAAATTTGATAACAATATTATCACAGTGAGTAGTACTAGGGTTATGTTGCAGCAGTGTTTTATACCGGGTTTGGGTACGCTGTTATTGTAGTAGCAAGGTACTCCATTAATCATGATTACTGATAATGATTACCCAACGATAGGCCCGTCGGCCTAATTGAATGATTGCACGCAAACTTGACAGAGATAATGCTGCCAAGCTGGTCGACCTCCACTCAGGATAAAGGTAATTTTACTATAGACAGCCAAATTTTCCATAAATTTAATATAAACAGCATTTTTTTATATCCCAAAAAATACTACATAATGTTTGTCAGCCCGGTGCTTCTTTAACTTTTCATTTTGTTTTAAGGGGGACAGGGATTATTTATTAATGCGAAATAATGATAATATTATTACTCAATACGATCAACAGTCGTAATTATTGACGAATATTTTTATTTTATTTAAATGTGCCATTTAGATTTACCGCCAAACGATGTTCGTTTATGTTCGAGCTGAGGGCGTTTGTGACGTCACACCGGCTAACGTTTGTAGGGGCATTCCCTGGACCTGGTGATGAATAGATAATGATACTGAAGCCAGTATCATTACCCACGTCATAGCCAAATTCAAATAGTTTAGGATTGCGATTTTAAATAGTTTTTTTTAAATAAATAATAATTATCAATGAAAATATTTAAATTTAACATTTTTGTGCGACGATCAGATCAAACAAAACTAAACTTTCAAAACTATTTCACACATTTTACAGTATTCCTTATTTGTGAAAACACTCCGTTATCTTACTTAGATTAATTATGATTTATTATAAGATTAGAATCGGAAATCTGTTCTTATAAATTATCAAAGAGGACTTAACGACCAAGATCCGTTCCGATAAAGATTTTATTAAATTTGACATTACAAACGTTAAATAAAATTACTTTTTTAGTGCCCCAACTTCTCCCAGCTGTCCAGTCATTAGGATTGTGCAAAACTATCAGGAATTTGATGTGCTACATCCCATGTTTATTTCTACACTTCATTCAACCTCCATAACGTATACTTCTGCATAATAATATTACAATAACAAGACTGCCCAAAGCGGTAGATACTCTCAGTAATAATAATAATTGGATGATTTGTATAGCGCCGTTTTTGTGAAAAATCACCTCAAGGGCGCTGTACAAATAATACTTTCATTCTTTATCTAATTATGTAAAAACAGATACATAAAAACATACTTACCTGGCAGGTCGCTTCTGATGAACACAGTTTTATTAGAAAATTTTAGCTTAGAGATGATATGATTTTTACAGTTGCTATTTTATCCTCCTTTTCTATTGATGTTACATTTATTAGAATATTGGTGGCAGAAGAAGAGTTGATATTTATTTGAAATATTTATAATTTTTAAGACTGGAGAATATTTATAAAAAGCGTAAGAAGTTTTTAATAGATATTAACATTTTTTTGTACACATTTAGTTATTTACAGTGTTGCGGGCTGTGGATGCATTTGCGAACCGATGCATGATTTTTTTTTTACTTACATTATAAGTGACTTTAGGTAATTACTAACCGGCTTAGATTGGGTATTCGGGCTTGATTTTTTTCGTGCATTTAATCACTTTATACCACTTTAAAAAAAGTGCCGAATATTCTGGTCACCGATAGATACATACGAGTACGTGCATTTCCTCGAGCTTATAAAGAATCGCCTTAAAAATAATATGTGGGAATTATTTCTAATTTTGAAAAGTCACCATTCAGAATCGCAACATTGCTTGAAATGGCTTTAGCCGTGTTTGATTACCAGATCTGAATAGCCAGGTACTTTCAAACCTCCTTACCCCATCTCATTCCCTTCGGCCTCCCAGTTGGGGATGCCATAGTCCCACTGGCTCCAGATAATTGCGACTTTTGTGCTATATGCACGTAAAACTAAAATATCTTGGCGGTGTTTGCGTTTAAAAATGCCGTTTGATTTTGACATGTTGCGTTGTTATTTATAAATATAAAAACATGGTATTACAGTTTGCAGCAGTTTTGCGCCATCACTGGTCATACATTCAATTTGAATCAACCCAGTGGTTCTCAAAGTGTGCGCCGCGACACCCTGGATAGCCACGGCTTCCCCCAGGGGCGCCGCTGAGCTGAGCTGATTTTTTTGCACTTTCTGTGATGAAATATAAGATTTAAAAATTGACACAGGGAGCCTTTCGAATATCTGAATTTAGTAAGGGTGCCGCGAACCGAATGTAACCACTGAATTAACCCATATAATATATTACAATAATAGTATACTACGCTATATTATAATACTAATTATTTAAAAAAAAATGCCTGTCAATCTTTATTTTTAAAATTATATCAATTATTTAATAAAATTATCGCCTAAACTTAATAATAGTTGCATATATGAATTAAAATGTGACCACACCGACTGTAACGCTATCTATATAGGGCAGACGCGAAGGGCTTACTCAACTAGATTCAAAGAACATATAAATAAAAAACACTGATTCGATATTCGCAGAACATCTCTTCACGAGAGAATATTCACGTCCCACTTGGCAACAACAAGCCTAAACCTTTACAAATAAAAAGAAAGGGATTAGATTTACTGGAACAACTAGAGATAAACAAAAGAACAATTTTTTTTATATGAATACCGCACAAGAGTCCCAACTGCTCCCAACCGTCTGGAGCCAGTGAGACTATGGCATTCCCAATTGGGGAATGTTGTGAGGCTGAAGGTATTGGGGAGGGGAAGGAGAAGTGAAAAGGAAGGTGGGAACATACCTGGCTATTCAGATCTGATCACCAAACACGGCTAAAAGCCATTTCAAGCAACGTTTCAATTCTGAATGGTGGTCTTTCACCAGGGCGATACTGAGAGTATCTTCCACTCTTGAACGTGCGCAAATATACTATATATTATTTTTAAATGAATTAATTGTGAAACAACACAAATTAATTAATTAAAAATAACTTGAGCACGCCGGGATTTGAACCCGCGACCTTCGGATTCGTAGTCGAGAGCCTTACCCCTCGACCATGGAGGCCGTCAATCCAAATATCCACGTTAGTAAATAAAAATAAGAAAAACGGTCTATTCTCCACTCCTTGGTATTTTCATGAAATACTGTAATTCCTAAAAATAATTCGGAGATTTACCAATCAAATTTAAATTCTTTCTAATTTTGAAACTGTCAATTCATGGTGGAATTCCATATTAAAATGAATTTTTTGATTAAAAAACCTTTGCAACTTTTTTCCACTTATTTATTTTCGATCGGACCGGTTTCACCCTATCACGGGCATCGTCAGACTGGCACAATGAATACTAAATCTATGGTATATATAGCATCGATGTCGGGAGTGAGTTCTCTTGTTTTCTAATAATGTTCTAATTTATGACTTAAAATTTGTTTTATTGCTGACCGTTCTATTTTGTTTTTAATTCTTTACATAAGGTATACAACAATAATATATATAACAAACTTCGACTACCATTATACGGGCATGTGCTTAGTTCGGTAGTTGAAAAATGTAAACTCTAATAACTTAAATGAATAAATAAAAAATGGTTTCAGACAGTTGGAACTCAATCACATCAAAATAAAGTTAATTAATTCCACAAATATTCACGTTTCAACGATATTAGGCCATGTATCTCTTAAGATATTTCACAAATAAAATAGATCAGGTGATTTTTGGTGCATGCGGCGTATTGTGTGCACGCTTGATAACAAGCTATGCGCTAACAGCTGAATAATGTATTAGCAACCAGCCGGCTCCAACCATTTTATAATATTCTAAAAATATATTTTCTGCTCTGAGGTCACCTTGTTTCGAACAGTTATTGACTTCTCAACGGCCCGTTTGACTCGATCTTTGCGGATGGAAGAGTCATGGAACGGTCAAGTTTCAAATCGAATATTTCATACTGCCAATATTTCTAAAATTTTCATTATTTATTTCACAATGGGCGTGTCATACTTGGTTTTACCTGTATAATATGAACGCCCGAAGTTTAAAACGTTTCTCCACTATAGTAGGCTGACATTTCGTGCTCATATTGAAATTCATTAAAATGCTGAGTTTCGTCCCATCCTAGAAACATTAGTTATTTGTCGAATACGTTACGTATCCACAGATACACGCACACCAGTCCATTGATTGCAGCCATTTGTTTGATATCTTCAAGTTGTGTCGCGGCGCCTGGTGACGACAAATCCTTGTCCAACAGTTTCGCGTACGACTCGCACAATATGAAGTTGAACGATTAGCGATCCATTCATAACCATATTCCACACGTCTTATAAAATGAAATTATATTTAGATTAAGCCGACTTACTTTTTTATATTAGACTTTAAATCTATTTTTTTGTATCCGAAATTACCAAATTAAACTTGTTGACACAAGAATTAGTATTGTTTTGTCTACACTTTGTTCTCTCCTGCGACAATTGCCATAATAATGATCCAATGGTGTATGATTTTCAAGCTTAAATTACAACTTAAATAAGGTTCTTTTTCAGCTCAAAAAGTAAAATAAATAATTTATTTTATGTTGCTAACCTGAGACTCATTTCCAATTCTTTTTATGGATTAGACAGTGTCCTTAAATACATACTTTGCAGTTTGCTAACTCAAGAAATACTACTAATGAGTTATCTGTAAATTCTATAGGGGTAATTAGGAACATGTATAAGGTTTCAAAATATAATAATCCTCAAACTGTAATCTTTTGAATTCTGTATGAAATACGTACTGGAATTTTAGGTAAAACGTTCAAAATTGCTTTTAGTGGTTTTCAAACTGCACGTACTTTCAGACATTTTGGTATGTATTTCGTAGAACTTAAAGATTAGTTTGAGGATTTTTGTCCTTTGAAACCTTATGATACACTGGCTGCCCGGAATGTGCATATTGTTTTTTTTTCGTACAATTTAAAAGATTTTCTGTGAAAGAAGTTAAGGAAATGGAAAATTCATTAAAAAAATATTTGATAACCCACATGAGTTAACTGCATTTTTGTTCATAAATGAAAAAAATATCAAAGAGGCTATTAGGTTTGTACTAACAGTTACAAACCTCGCCGCTCTCTATTGTCTTTGTGTTCTTTCAAAGGTATACTTATGGTGGCCTAGTTTCGAGAGTGATATATAGATGTGAATGCAATAAGTAATAAGTAGTGTAAGCTATGTATGGCATTACATCCCCTCTTTCAACGTCTGAATAGTGATGGTTTGACAGTCAGATATATTTATGATTACACAATAATTTATTGAACTTGAATCTTGACCTACATTCGAGATGTATTTTGGTTCTTGGCAGACCAAATTCAAACCTCTATACTGCGATCATTGTACTATGCTATAATACTTCATTCCCACTCGGTATCTGAGGTTTCGCTACCAAGAAAATGATATCTGTTGTGTAGATAATTCAAAACAGAGCCCTGCGTAACATTTTTGGATTATATTGGAATAACAGCGTTAAGGATATTCCAGCATGAGATAACAAACACTATTTTAAATATGATTCAATTCCACACTCACACAAACATAATACTTAAGTATAACCACGACGTTCACCAATATAATACTCAAGTATAACCACGACGTTCACCAATATAATACACGATAACGCATCAAACTACACATATCAAAAATACACTCGACAAAATAGGTACGGACTGAAATCATTGGAATACATTGCCTACACCAACTACAGTATAACAAATTGTCTAATTTTAGGTTTTCTTTATGATTTTTTTTTTGTATATTCTATTTAAATCTAAACTTTAAATAACTCACTGGTTGAATAATTTTTTTTTTTGTAATTATTTTAATCAGTCTTCTTTGCACTATTTCCAATGGGGCTAAGTTTGTTTTATACGCCCCTCCCCAGCCTATTATGTCATAGTGTAGAATTGATTGTTCTAAAGCATAGTAAACTTTCATTAGCATAGATTTTTGTAAAATATTTCTTAGTTTGAGGAATATGTAGTATAGTTTTCGTATTCGTTTAATATTTTGCGCAATATGTTCTGTTCATTTAATATGTTGATCTATTGTTATTCCCAAATTTTTATGTGATTCTTTTTTGTCAATGTAGAGCCTTTGGATGGATCTGCAGTTGTCAGGCATTTTGTCAGGGGTTCCAGGATCAGCGGTGGTCAGAAATGATGGAGAAGACAAGTCAGTAGAAGCAGAGCGAGGCGGAGCGATCGAGGTAGAGAAGTGTTGTAGGGGCGAGAGTTGCTGGCTGATTGGTTAAATCTGGTTTTCGCAGGCTACTTAAAGTCGCCCGCGAGACTTTTGGGATTCGGGACACACAGAGCTACCGCGTTCTGCGCTTGTCCGACGAACAAACTATCTCGCCTCTACCTCACTGCCGTCTCGCTCTGGCTTTTTATTCAGTCATTTATATTCACAACCCGTCAGTGAGAGCACATTTCTCACAGGCCGTGAAACCTACATTGACGAAGGGGGGAGTCGAGTCATTTGCGGACAGCAATATTTATTTTTCATGTGACCCAACTCCTTTACAAAATAGACATAGGTTTATGCAAGTACAATACAACAAATTTGTTTACCAAATGGCCGTGTCAAAAACATTGTGGGTGTTTTTTGTATATAATTATTTTGGATGAATTGAATTGAATATCCATTATTTAGAGCGATTTATTAAAATTTATTGATAATAGAATTGGTATTTGACCAACCAGTGGACCATAAAATGAAACGCGGAGTATTTGTGAAATTGGATGATTGGATGTGTTGTGTATGGTAATGTCGGTATAACTAGGAAAAGTACGAAAACATAATATCTTAGCCGAGTGTTTAAATGTGTGGTTCTCCACTTGCCACGTGTCGCATGTTCAATCCTCTGCTAAGCCAGGCATCATCGCACAAGCAACATTTTCCCACTATAATGATGCTAGTAGGAAGAATTAACATATTATCACTATCCAGGTTATTTACGAACCTGATAATGCTCGTATTTCTTTTAAACATAAAAAGACAACATCTAATATTGATAATATTTATTGAAAACCTGAACAACTACGTACGAGGTGTGTTCAAAAGAAAAGGTGATTTTTGAATTTTCGCGGGCTGTCTACATTCGATTATCGATTTTTTCTTGTTATGTTGGCACACATATGTTTATCATATGTTAGCATTATCAGCCATTTTGGATTAGTGGTTTGTTTTTGACAACTGGAAAGGTTAGTCACGTTTTTGTGTGTTCTTCGATTTTTTACTTTTGAAAAAATGGATCAAAGAATATGTATTAAATTTTGCGTTAAAAATGGAATAAAGTGCTCGAACGCACTTAAAATGTTGACTGGCATTCGGCGAGTCTACTTTGTCTCAAAAAAGTGTTCATAAGTGGTACAAGCGCTTTACAGAAGGCCGAGCTGCAACCACGTCAACAAACGAAGAAAACATCAAAACACTGAAGAAAATGGTTTTGGAAAATCGTCCAATCACTATTAGGGAAGTTGCAGAGGATGTTGGCATATCAATCGGCTCATGCCATGCAATTTTCTCGGATGTTTTGGGCATGAAACGTGTGGCAGCGAAGTTTGTTCCGAAATTGCAAAATTTTGAGCAAAAGCAACGTCGCATTAGTATCGCTCAGGAGTTGTTGAATGACGTCAACGATGATCCAGATTTGCTCAAAAGGGTCATAACTGGTGATGAAACGTGGGTATATGGTTATGACGTCGAAACCATGGCCCAATCATCCCAATGGAAGCGGCCAGAAGAGCCAAGACCGAAAAAAGCACGCCAAGTTCGATCAAATGTGAAGGTTTTGCTCACTGCTTTCTTCGATTACAATGGCGTGGTGCATCACGAGTTCTTGCCAACAGGTCGTACGGTTAATAAGGAATACTACAAGGAAGTTATGCAACGTTTGCGTGAAGCAATACGGCTCAAACGATCGGAATTGTGGAAAAACAAATCAAGGATTTTGTATCACGATAATGCATCAGCTCACACATCAATACTTGTTCGTGATTATTTGGCCAAAAACAACACCGTAATCATGCCTTAACCACCGTATTCACCAGATTTGGCTCCCTGCGACTTTTTCCTATTCCTGAAACTGATGAGACCAATGAAAGGAAAGCGTTTTGCCACAATTGATGAGATAAAGTCAGAATCGAAGAACGAGCTGATGGCCATACCGAAAAGCGCATCCCAGAAGTGCTTCGAGGATTGGAAGAAGCGCTGGCATAAGTGCATTATATCTGAGGGAGATTACTTTGAAGGGGAGAAAATGGATATTGATAAAAAATAAATACTTTTCGAAAAAATTCTAAATTCACCTTTTCTTTTGAACACACCTCGTATAACTTACATACTATTGTAACTACCAACCCGTCGAAGAACAATATAATGATAATGCATGCAGTATAGTTATTTCTCGGTGGTGTTGCTTTACAATATGAGACATTGTTGTAAGCATTATTATTCATATAAAATCTGTGCAAATTTTATTACGTCAATAGCTCACCGTTCGAGAGATTTGCTGCTTAAGAACTGATTCACAGAAACATTTTCTCTGCTTCGTAGTTATAGGCTACTATCTGAAGTACCCGGCTTTGCCCGGGGTTATGAATGGTTTGGAGTGAAGTTTTGAGGTTGTAATATGTTACCCCTAATTCCATCCATTAATTTTCCTCTTATTTTGAATGTCAAGTGGTGCAAACTTTCACCAAAAAGTACCAAAATTCTGCTTTAAGGGAGGGGAATGGGGGTGGTTTTTCGAAAGCTCGTGTAGACAGTGACCTACCTCTTGTTTTGAAGGTACGGTTTGCAAAATTTCATCAAGCTCGAAATAAAACAAACCGATATAAAAAACAAACCCACCCACCCGCAGACACCCTTATTTATATATATATGTAGTTTCCATTGTATATTTACACAATATTATCGCATATACTCGTACATTCATACAATTCTTCGCCCATAACACAAACAGGCGTATCTCATATTTAGCAACTTTCCAAGAGAGCCAAAAAACTTTTTTTTTCCGATTCTTATACGTTTTATTACATGTTTCGCTATAGGGTAAATTTTTTTTGTTATTAACAGCCCTTTAATTATATAATGCTAAAGCTAAATATGAGATACACCTGTCTGTGTTGTCGACGAATTATATACACACACATTATGTAATTTCAATCACATGTTCGACTTGTACTCTATGAATTATGTAACAGACTGCCTTGAAAATTGTTAGCAAATCGACATGCAACCCAATTTCCTTAGATGAATTATGTACTTAAACATTGGCTCTATAAAATCCGAACTCCTTTTCAAACTGCCATTTTTTTTTATTATTAACTTGTGATGAAAGATATGTTTATCGAATTCTAGTTTTAAAAAAAATGTTAAAACTAGAATTCTGTGTTAAATTCCTTGAATTTATGAGGGCGATTTAAATTTGGTAAAAAAATAAATTATTTCTCAATCTTTTCTCTTTTGAGTGCTGCTCTTTTAGTCCAGAGACCCTTTTATTTTCGAAACCCGTTAAAAAAAGCCCCCGTAAAGCTCTGCAAAATAGTCGTTGACGGCATTCATTCTCTCCTGATTCATTGAAATTGTCTCCCCGCCTTGCCAATCTTTTATCTCGGAACAAGTAAAAGTTGCATGGGGTTAGGTCCGGAGAATATGGTGAATGCGGAATTAATTCGAAAACCAAATCATGCGATTTTTTCCTTGATTAGAGAACGTTTTGCGTTGCAACATTTTGCTGTTTTTCCTTAATTCACCTTTCGAATATTTCAAAACTATCTGCTTTCGCGATTATTTTGCCCATTTACAAGTAGTCGATCATGATGGTCCATTGCGAAAAGATCCCAGCCCTAGAAAACAGTCGACGTGACCTTGCAACCACCTTTTTACCCGATTTACCTGGTGAAGTCCAACTGTGGCATGCAGCGATGGATCCAAGTCACAACCACAGAAGAGAATCGTCAAAAAATTGCCATTAAACATCACTAAACTCTGTTTTGAAATGTCCATTGGGTTGCGTTCTCTGCCAAAAGTCAGCAATCGCTGCACCCATAGCGCAGACGGCTTTTTAATTCCAAAATATTCATGCAGGACTATTCTAACCAACTCATCCAGCAAAGATGTCTAAAGGTGGTGATTATTGACTTGAGCATTCCCTTGTTGTGAATGAATATTCGCTCTTGAGCAATGTTCACGGTGCCTGAATATTCGTAGCGAAATGGCAGACGTTGTATGTGCTGTGCTTTCTGCTATTTAAAGATGAAAAGAAAACGTGTTTGGATGACAAACTTGTGCAGATATAATAAATAATATAATTTGAGATCCAAGTATTCTATCGTATCAATAATCACGTACACGTCTGCTGAAAATAACCACTTGTACGAAATCTAGCCGGCGCGCCGTGAACACTATTTTTAGGATAAATACACACACAAATTCACGAATAAACTGTTTATTGTAATGTTGTGTCTTAAATCACATCTAATCATCGACCGCGGTGTATTTAATCCAGTTTGTATAATCATATTACTAATCGAATTTCGGAAACCTAACCAACCTACCGTTTCAAGGAAATGTAAAAAATTGCTTGTTGGAACCGATCTTATATTATTAAAGACTGCAGATCAGCTTTGGTTTTGCGCTCCAGAATAACCCTTAAAATCGATGGAAATACGCACTTCTCGCGCTAGTGACATTGGTTTCGAAAAATACCAAAAATATATCGTAACTTTTTTTGTTGTTATGTTTGTTGTATATATTTTCCAGTCAGAATTTTAAGAACTGAATTTAACCCACAAATCATTTTTACACACCTGTATTTTACGTATTTGTGGTAAAATGTATTTAAAAAAATCGCTCGATCATAATTTAAGCATTAAAGCGGTGGTTCCCATACGTTTTCTATTCGCGGCGACCGCCCTTGCTAAATCCAGATTTTCCGATGGCTCCCTGTGTCAATTTTTAAATCGAGCAATACTTAGATTTCATCACAGCAAGTGCCGAAAATCCAGCTTTGCGGCCCACTGGGCGGAAGTTGCGGCTCCCCGGGACGCTGCGGCGCACACTTTGGGAACCACTGCACTACACCAATCTTGGTATTATATTGGATGATTCGTAAATTATGATTTTCGTGATTTTAAGATTTCGATAAAATATTCACCGATTGTTAAATAGTTAGCGTACGTTAGCTTTGTTGAGAAATTGCTATGGTAAGTTTGTTGACTGATAATACAGCTGTTACAGTATCGCCCTCTGCGGGACCTTATTATTGAAAGAGAGCCGTTATATTGGCACCCAACGTGGGAATTTATTATTGAAGGAGAGCTGTTACAATGGCGCCCAACGTGGGGCCTTATTATTGAAAGAGAACTGTTGCATTGACGCCCAATGTGAGAATTTATTATTAAAGGAGAGCTGTTACAATGGCGCCCAACGTGGGGCCTTATTATTGAAAGAGAACTGTTACATTGACGCCCAATGTGAGAATTTATTATTAAAGGAGAGCTGTTACAATGGCGCCCAACGTGGGGCCTTATTATTGAAAGAGAACTGTTACATTGGCGCCCAACGCCAAAATTTATTATTGAAGGAGAGCTGTTACAATGGCGCTCAACGTGGGGCTTTATTATTAAAAGAGAGCTGTTACATTGGCGTCCAACGTGGAGTCTTATTATTTATTTATTATATTGTATACGCCCTATATGGGCTTTTACATATGTTATAAAATTAAAATTACAATAGTGACACAGGTGCAAAATACATCACAGTAGGTATATATGTAGAATAGATAGCTTTCACGAAATACAACAACTAAATATTTAATATATCTCACAAACAAATTCAGCAATAACATCGTGTAAGTACATTATTGAAATAAAGCTGTTACAGTATCACCAATATTTATGTTTTCCCGTATATTTTTGCATTTCGTAGTAAAGAAGGTGTTGGTACACCATAATGACGTCGATTTCGATTTTCGAAGTTGATCATTAGCGTTTGAGTTCTTCCCAAAACTTGTAAAATAATTATTTCATAAATAATTATATCTAAATAACTTGTCAATAATCGTCCATCAATTCCGTATTGCTACGGGAAAAAACAATTTTCCCGCCTGTCAAATATAATTTATACATTCGGACTTCTCCAACCTATCATTATCATATGTCAACACGACAATATGTAGCTTGAAATAATTGATCAATTTATATGCCATTATATTGACCAGTCGTATTACGAAAGCGATCGGCTTCGTTTCGTATTGTTCCAAACACTGAACAGATAATCACTAGAAGTGTGATCTATACCGATTTGAAAAACTAATGTCGGCAGTCCAAATAGGTCAGAGGCTCGCATTCCATATTGGCACATAAGCACTGCCTCCCTATCTTACTCACATAAAAATATAAATAACTTTAAAATTACATATTTTTAAAAAGCATTAACTTTGTGGCTCGCCATAATTTACAATAAAAAACACAAATTTGTTGTAGACCACTTTTATTTTATTAAAACTCTACCGGTTTCGGAAGCACCCTTCCTTCATCAGGAGAATATTAAAATTCTCTATTTATTATTCTCCTGATGAAGGAAGGGTGCTTCCGAAACCGGTAGAGTTTTAATAAAATAAAAGTGGTCTACAACAAATTTATGTGTTTTTTATTGTAACTTTAAAATTATTTGCAAGAAATCAATTTACGCTTTTAAAAATACGCGTAAAGTTCCAGCTACGAATCGTAGCGCCGCAATCGTAACCCTACTATAACGTGTCAAAAGCAGGAACTAAGTATGAAAAATGAAGCACATGTCATGTTCAAATTAATGTTGACTGTATTCCACACAAAAAAATGTGCATGTGTACATTGCGCATTCAAGGGAATACTCGTTTGTGTTTAGTATCGAAAAAAGCCGTGCCCTTTAGTACAAATTGTAAATATAGCAATCAGTGCCATCTCTGTTGGTACCTCTATTTATTAGTACAACTTTACTAACGAAATAATTATCTTATTTTGTTGACTTCCTTTCATGCAATTGTGCGGTTAAAAAAGAGAACATTTTGTATTTCATGTAATATACATAAATGAAGCGGTTATTTGGATATTTGATGTGGCAGGTAATCCCAACTAACATCGGCTAAAGCCAGCAGCTTAATTAATTTGCTGTTGTTCCTACTTCCTACCCTGATAAAACACCTTCATCTGCCCATCTCCTTCCTTTAGGGAGAGGGTAAAGGAAGGAGATGGGCAGATGAAGGTTGGGAAATACCCGGCTATTCAGCTCTGGTCACCAAACATTGCTAAAACCATTTCAATGGTTTTTTATTTTATTTTGAATGATGTTCTTTCACAGGGGCAATACTGAGAGTATCTACCACTCTCAGTGGCATGCAAAGAGTTTTTTATCAGGGTAGGAAGTAGGAACAACAGCAAATTAATTAAGCTGCTGGCTTTAGCCGATGTTGGTTGGGATTACCTGCCACATCAAATATCCAAATAACCGCTTCATTTATGTATATTACATGAAATACAAAATGTTCTCTTTTTTAACCGCACAATTGCATGAAAGGAAGTCAACAAAATAAGATAATTATTTCGTTAGTAAAGTTGTACTAATAAATAGAGGTACCAACAGAGATGGCACTGATTGCTATATTTACAATTTGTACTAAAGGGCACGGCTTTTTTCGATACTAAACACAAACGAGTATTTAGCCCCACAACATACGACAATTGGGGATGCCACAGTCCCATTGACTCCTGACAGTTGGAACTCTTGTGTGGTATTCACATAAAAAAAATACCTTTCATCTCCTAAGCCCCAGAAAGGTCAATAAATCTGCTCTAGGCAGAATTATTTCGTTATTTAAAAATGTCTGATCAATTTTACCAAAAGTGGGGAAAAAGTCTGATCAATTTTACCAGAAGTGAGGAAAATGTCTGATCAATTTCACCAGAAGTGGGGAAAATGTCTGATCAATTTTACCAGAACTGAG
>JAHDVE020010336.1:0-10000 GCA_022606495.2 Halesus radiatus
ACAGCTGTCGTTCAGTGAAAGCCATTCTATAAAAATATCGATATTTAGGTAATTTTCAAAATAAATACGCAATATAATCGACAGTATTGACTTTAAATATTATTAGTAAGTTATTTGTCGCACAACAATGCTAATAAATTATGGAAATTTTTATCTTTGTAAAGTACATTTGTGCCAATAGCGCGAATGTCAGATCGAGGTCATTTAAAGTTTAACAGTTGTATGGCAAAACTAAAACACTACAACAAAACTAATCCATACACAGTACCACATTTAACACATCCACTCAGCACAGGTTCTCCTAGTGAGGTGGTCACGATACATATAACACTCCATTCACAGTATCACCTCTTCAAACCTACCTTACACTCCACATTATAGAATACCATGCAAAGCACCTTTATTATACTTAAAAAAACAAACGTATTTTGTAATATGGTACTGTATAATATATACTCGTAGATATAAATAAATAAATAAACTACAAGTGTAAAGTAAGTAATAATAAGTTACACGTGTTAAGTATCTGTGATACACCTATAATTTTTAACAATACTGTACAAATTATGCAACAAATTCTTTTAAAAATGTATTGTTATTGACACGGAATCGGAACCGCACGTCTTTAACCCTGAGGATAAGAACAATGCCTTATCCCTAAAAAATAGCCGGAATCGTGCCCCTGGTTACTAAACACGGCTAGAGCCATTCCAAGCAACGATTCGATTCTGAATGGTTGCCAAGGCGATGTTGAGAGAATCTACCACTTAAGATTAAAAAAAGAAAAATATTTTAAGTACGGCTAGGATTAGGTCCACCGATTATCTGTGCATACCGCTGAAGAAATGTTAAAAAACCTTCTACGAAAAGTTCTAGAAAGTTATGGTACAATATAAAGCCTCGAAATGATAGATTATAGAAATAAATATGGTATGGAAACGTGCCGACTGTCTCCATGGACTATCAAACTTATAAACGTATATATATATAGGTAGAAACAAAGGCGGGGGGCGCCTCTATGCGTATATGCGATTTATAGTAGTATGGGTGAACGATGTTGGCGACACTTTTGTGCCGGTGGTTTCATACTAATAATCCTTCATTATTTCTATTATCCATGGTTGAAATATAGTATGGTAAGTGATTAGTCATTAGCAGCCAGAAAGGCTATACTGAATACTGATGGTGTCATCAGCCATCACAGTCATCTGACGGTAGAATTGATTTGCGACAGTTATAATTGAGGACAATAGCAACTCTGAGAATGATGGTAGCGGGTTAGCAACCATGCTGGTATGGACATTGGCCGGAGCCGGATGGTTGAATTATGGACTCAATGTTTTCCATGCTCAGTCGACCAAACTGATCGGATGCATTAATTGGACATTATTTGAAAGTTGGTCACTGCTGACTTTCGACAACAACATTCGTGGTAATCAGCTAATGATCAGGGTGTCTTGTTTTATTCCAAGGAACAGGATCTAGAGGTAAAATATAGTAAAGGGTCCCTGTTTCATACAAAACTAATTTTGGATTTGATGCCAAAATACTCACTTAAAGCTAATGATCCCTTTTATAAAGTATAGTAGATATCTAGTACGGATTAGAAGTAATTTATTTATTTTTGTTTTACATTATGAAATACGAGTATAGGCCATTAAAGGAATTGATTTGTCGTGATTTTAGAGGCACCTTTAACAATTATTTGGTGGTTAACGGTGAGGTAAAAAAAAGTTTTACCCCGTCTCCTTTGAAAATATTATGAAATATATAATAAAAAAATTAATTAAAATAAGCATTATGGTGGACTTTAAATTAAATTTAAAACGACAAATTTACGTTGGAACTCAAATTTGCCGTACGCAATTTAAAATATCGACCCGAAAAAATGTTTATTTAAAAATGTTTTGTACTGATATTTTTATATACGTAATCATATTTACATAGCAAATACGATAATTAAAAAAAACTGTAAACCAGCAAATAATTTTCTAAGTTGCATCAAAAATTATGAAAATATTTTTTTTCATAATTTAAAACAAAAATAAATAAAAACACTTCTCATACGTACATGATATTTACTATACCTTTAATTTTAAAAAATATATCATTCAGTTTGGATGGGTATATTGGCCTCCAATCCAAAATTAAGCTACTAATGTATGAAACAGGCAGCGCTGCCGTTCCTCTTAAGGGGTAAAAGTCACTAAATGTCATACAGATAGTATGGAAATTAATGGGTTTTACCTGCAAGGGGACAATATTAAGTAGGTAAAAGTAATCGATGAAGAAGGATACAAATTTTAAAAATAACTAGTACATATTTTTTTTATTTTTTAGAAAACATAATATATAAGGGAATGATGGATGTCTGTCTCACTGGGAAATTCCTGCGTCGAACAGATGTAGGTACATACTCGTACATGATTTATTTACGCCCATTACAGGCTTTTACATGGACATTTACAAATAATATTAAAATGGTAAATATGTATTATAATAGATAACCTAAAAGGACACAACATAATTTGACGCTTTTATCCAGAGTTAAATAGTTTCACATAACCTGGTTCTACTTGGTGCAAATACCTTATTAGTGCACGCTTATACTGTAACAATGATGTGCCAAATATGTCCACAACATCCAAGTATTTGTTCCCCATATGTTGAATCCGTTCCATAGGGGAATAATATTACGACGCTGAAGTTGAATCACAATAAAATGGTAGGTACTGTCTTGTCCTACCAGGTACAGGAAAAGCAATCAAATGAACATCTTAAATCGCAAATAATTCTACGTTCAGATGTTTCTTAATTGAATAAATAGAGTAGATAATCGTAGTCTGTGCATTCTCTAGGAATACCTATTCTAAATTTTACGTACCTTAAGAATTTACTTTGGATTCTTTCAATTGAGTTTGAATGAACTTCATAATTCGGAGACCAAACTGTGGAACTGTATTCGATATGACCCTCAATAGTGACATGTTTTTACACTATTGAAATCACTTGATACTCTTAAAATAAAGTCCAATAGTTTCAAAGCTTTATGACATATGGTTTCTATGAGCTTAATAAAATGAGGTTAAATAATACAGTAATAATTTTTTTAAACTTAACTGAACATTTATAAAATAGTAAAGTAGGTTTAATCCTAATATGTAAGATCAGTTGAAATAAAATTAATATATGAACATAGATGTTATATGGATGTTTGATTTTAGGTATATTAGATAGATGTTTGATATATTATATGACAGATTTATAGGAATAATTAAACAAACTGGAATGTCCTCAGTACAAATGATTTGATTAAGGTCTACATAGCTCTCTGCCAACCACCATCAGAATATGGTATTATCGGATGGGGCAGTGCTAATGATAATATTTTTAATTTACTCATTAGAACACAAAAAGCCATCACGAAAATTATACTTAAAGAAGAGAAAACAAGAAATAACAACAATCACAAATATTAGAAACAGTAGATCTACGAGTCAAAAACAGAATATTTGGCAAAAAAACTTCTTATACAATGGTACTAAATTCTACAACAAAATCCCACTGTCCTTCAAAAATCACAACAGCCATAATAAATTTAAATATCAAATACAACACTGGATACGTTACAAAATATATTAACACCAAATACAGACTAACACTGAAACCACCCAACTGCACTAAAACACCTCACCTTACAATTATTTATTTTTTCATGAAGCACATCAATTTAATATAATGTAATTTCATATTTTGTAAATGAATTCCTCAGCACCGGAAATCAATGTGAGGATATCTTTATTTGTTATTTTATTATTAAAAAATAAGGTAATAAAACATTATTATTATTACTATTATCAAAAGCATTTTTTTTTACATTTAAAAATATTCTAATTTATAAAATAAAACAATAACTTTGTTTTACATCACTTTTATTTATACTTTAGCCGACCGGGTTTCGCTACTGCCGTAGCTTCTTCAGGGCAGTATACAACTAAACTATGAACTAAGATGCACATGTGTTATGGAATGATACAAACGGGCTAGTGAAGGGCCAAGGGTGGGAGATCAGCAGGTACCTGCTGATCGGGAAGGGAATGTACTTTGTTTATTGGGAATAATTTAAAGATTGGACTTTTATTTAAATTTATTTGATTATTTATGAGTCTACTATTAGTGTTTTTGGCTTTCCTTATTTCTAATGCTTCTAAGTTATCTAGTCGAACGCCTGTTCCATTTTTATGCAGTAAACTAGTGCCTGTATTTTTATTGAATGTGTAGTCTGTTTCTGAGAGATGGTTGGCAAATTCGGAGAAACCATTATTATTTAGACATCTTAAGTGTTCTTTACACGGATATTAACATTACGCGACGTTTTGCCTACATAGAACGCCGGGCAATCATTACATTGAAGTGAATAAATGCCTGAGTGGCCTAAACTGTCTTCTTTATCTTTTCCGTTAATTAAAAATTTACCTAAACTATTATCTGTGTAAAATGCTGGTTTAATCTCTGATCTCCCACCCTTGGCCCTTCACTAGCCTGTTTGTATCATTCCATAACACATGTGCATCTTAGTTCATAGTTTAGTTGTATACTGCCCTGAAGAAGCTACGGCAGTAGCGAAACCCGGTCGGCTAAAGTATAAATAAAAGTGATCTAAAACAAAGTTATTGTTTTATTTTATAAATTATAATGTCACATCACCAAGTTACCGCTTCATATGAAAAAATATAAAAATATTCTGTTGTTTCTTCAAATGATTTTATTTCGATATACATATTTTCCAGTCTACATTCATGCAATATTTAAAAATACGTTTTTCAACAATTGGAGTATTATCGTAGCATTTTTTCCCTTCTTAAAATAAAGAGTCAATATTAATATAATTTTTTTCAATAATGAATTATAAAAAAAAATAACTTTCGAAAGTCAGACAGCTGATTCGTTTTATGTTTGGAAATGGATATAAATAAAAACAACTGTAAATAAATAAATGTTGAATATTCAGTCTGAGAATCTTTGGGTTTCTATTAAAGTAGTAGCACTATTACTAAAATCACTTTCAGACATTTTTTTTTATTTGCTTGAAATAATAATACAGTAAATTTTAAATAAACAAAAGTAATTGAAAAAAATAATTTTTAAAAATACATATAAAAAATGACTTCCACAAAAAAAATTAAACTAAAATTTTTATTTTTTTATTTGTAAGAGACAAACAGCTTTTAATACATTCGAGTATATGCACAAAGGAATTTTAACAAAAGGTAAGCCAACAAATTTTCTTGTGTTAACAGTGGTTAAATACAGGTCTTTTTATTATGAAGCTAATAAGAGAAAAAAACAATAAAACGAAGGGGGAAGAGGAAAAGGAAGATGATCGGGACAGGAGATGCTTTCGATACATTTTATACTCGTGCATCAATTTGTGGTCGTACACATATTCAGTTCGATATTTGGAAAGGGTATTGTGAAGAATGTCGATGTTGTTAAATCGTGCGTTATATTGCGCACAAATACCGGGAATTGGAAAATTTATCCTAAGATTGGTCCTGCATTGGTCTTGACGGAATGTGGATTTTTATAATGATGAGCTCTGGCGACTCCAGGCCATTATTCATAATTTTAGAAGATTTGATCAAATATCAAACGTCGTGGAAGGGTGATGAAGTTATGGAATTTTAAGGATTCGATATTATTTGCAAAGTGTAAATAAAATTTATAATTTATATGCTTAAAGAAAATCGGCAATTTTGAATTTAAATGTCCTAATGAAAATAAAAAAAATAACTTTGTTTATAACCACCAGAATTTCGTGGTTATAAACAAAGTTATTGTTTTATTTTCATTAAATATGTCTAACCACAAAGTGACTGCTTTCTATCAAAATATTAAATGTCCTAATTCGCTAATGGGGTAACATATAATAAAATGAATGAGAATCCTACAAAAAAGTAGTATTTTGGCTCTCCTAGAAAGTTGCTAAATATAAGAAACGCCAGTGGCGGGCAGTCCATAAAGGCTGAAAAGTTGTGCCGAGCCTAAGAAAAATGAACCATCAGAAGACATTATAGAAATATGCTAAAAGGTGACAAGATTACGATGAAAATACACTTTTTTCATGGAATTACGGCAAGCCACAAAGTAAATGCTTTTTACAAATATAGATAATAAAATAATTATTTATATTCAAATTATACACTACATACATTATTGGTGTTTGGTGACCAGATCTGAATAGCCAGGTATTTCTCCCACCTCCCTCTTCCCCTTCTCCTTCCCCTCCCCAATACCTTCAGCCTCACAACATTCCCTAATTGAGAATGCCATAGTCTCACTGGCTCCAGACGGTTGGGAGCAGTTGGGACTCTTGTGCGGTAATCATATAAAAAGAAAAATACACAGCTTACCTTAGGTCATAGAGCAATGCACGCAACTGATATACGCCTGTTTGTGTTGTGGGCGACGATTTATTCAAAGTTGCATAATAGATACCAGGTGTGTTCAAAAGAAAAGGAGAATTTCGAATCAATATCAATATCTCCCCTTCAAATAAATCACCCTAAAATATAATACACTTATGCCAGCGCTTCTTCCAATCCTCGAAGCACTTCTGGAATGCACTTTTCAGTATGGCCATCAGCTCGTTCTTCGATTCTGACTTTATCTCATCAATTGTGGCAAAATGCTTTCCTTTCATTGGTCTCTTCAGTTTCGGGAATAGGAAAAAGTCGCAGGGAGCCAAATCTGGTGAATATGGTGGTTGAGGCATGATTACGGTGTTGTTTTTGGCCAAATAATCACGTACAAGCATTGATGTGTGAGCTGGTGCATTATCGTGATGCAAAATCCATGATTTGTTTTTCCACAATTCCGATTGTTTGTGCCGTATTACTTCACGCAAACGTTGCATAACTTCCTTGTAGTATTACTAATTAACCGTACGACCTGTTGGCAAGAACTCATGATGCACCACGCCATTGTAACCGAAGAAAACAGTGAGCAAAACCTTCACATTTGATCGAACTTGGCGTGCTTTTTTCGGTCTTGGCTCTTCTGGCCGCTTCCATTGGGATCATTGGGCCTTGGTTTCGACGTCATAACCATATACCCACGTTTCATCACCAGTTATGACCCCTTTGAGCAAATCTGGATCGTCGTTGACGTCATTCAAGAGCGATACTAATGCGACGTTGCTTTTGTTCAAAATTTAGCAATTTCGGAACAAACTTCGCTGCCACACGTTTCAGGCCCAAAACATCCGAGAAAATTGCATGGCATTAGCCGATTGATATGCCAACATCCTCTACAACTTCCCTAATAGTGATTCGACGATTTTCCAAAACCATTTTCTTCACTGATGTTTTCTTCGTTTGTTGACGTGGTTGCAACTCCAGGACGCTCATCGTCATTAACATTATTCTTCTCGGCCTTCTGTAAAGCGCTTGTACCACTTATAAACACCTTTTTGAGACAAAGGCTCGCCGGATGCCACAGTCAACATTTTAAGTGCGTTGGAGCAGTTTATTCCATTTTTAACGCAAAGTTTAATACATATTCTTTGATCCATTTTTTTAGGCAAAAAATCAAAGAAGTCACAAAAAAGTGACTAACCTTTCCAGTTGTCAAAAACAAACCACTAATCCAATATGGCTGATAATGCTTACATATGATAAAAATATGTGTACTAACATAACAAAAAAAAAAATCGATAATCGAATGTACACAGCCCGCGAAAATTCAAAATTCACCTTTTCTTTTGAACACACCTCGTATGTTTACATCCACGGAACGCAAATACAAAATACTATAATGGCATACATCCTCAATACTATCAACATACGTGTCTAGAGCATAAGTATGAGTGAATGTGCTGTGTGTTTTGTATGTTATCGATTTTTAAGTTCAAACAATACTTTTGAAAACATGAAGAGCACAGTTAATTTGTTTAGGCGTACGGAATAATAGCTATACGAGTATATGGTAACAGTTAAGTCTCTAAGGAACAATAATATACATAAGTAAAAATATTAATTCAGATACTTAACTGATCGCCTTTGTTGAATTTATTTGTGAGACATTTTTTATTGTTGTATTTTATGTACATGACCCATACAATCGATGATCCTACTATGATTTATACCTTCATCACTATCACGATTTAAAAACCATAAAAAATGTAAAAACCCCTATTATGCAATGCAATATAATGAAAATATTACGATTACAGGAGAAAAAGATAATTTGAAATATCGACCGTCCGCGGGGCCTGATTTAGTCCATAGCAACTACGAACATAATTATTCTCGCTGTATTAATTGACATGTCAGATGACAAATAAGTGCAATTGACTCCAGCAAGCAGCTACTTCTCCGGTCCATCACCACTCCGTCCTCCTCTCATCTCATCACATCTCATCTCTCGTCACTTATCACTATGAGAAGCTGATTGAAACCGATTGGGTTCTGTAGTGCTGAGAAATGTGGGACAATGGTCATTGAAGCGTAATTATCGCGCAAGGCTGATGATGTCCATAATAAAGTGGCGATGGTGATTGGATGTTGATTAGAGTGCAACTCGATAGAGAGGTCGTAGGAAGTGATGAAATTAAGTTGAGATGGAATATAAATATTGAATATTCACTTGGTACAGTGGATTGGACACGTACACCGCATGCGGTACATATAGCATATCTAGGGCGTATGTGCATTAAAAGCACGTATGACCGAATTACGAATTAGGAGATCCAAAAACAATTGAAGACCGATTAAAAAGTACTAAGAAAAATAAAATAAGTTGGGCAAGTAAATGAAAAAGGAAGTTGGGATTGCTCCAGGAACCATGACCACCCGTGAGGTGTTTATCCTATGAAAACAGCGCTATGGAAGTAATTCAATCACTATTATGGGATACTAGCTGATGTGTACCCGGCATTGCTCGTGTTTGGGTGACATTATTGATTTTGCAGCGAAAGTAATGCCCTGTGACGACTATTACTGTCTCTAAACAAAGGAATATTCATATGAAAATTTTATTTCATTCCGAATAATTATTTTTCAAAACATATCTAAATAATAAAGTTCTTAATTAGGTACCTACTTTGTTTTCTATTTTGAAAATACCCAAACAATCCGTCTTCTTTTGAATATGTAATCTGTGGTTAACCAGAGTGTTATATCTATGGGCTAACCTCAATACAACATGGCGGGTTCAATGTTTTTAATACTAATTTTAAAACGAAATAACAACAGTTTTACGTATCGGATTTCATCAAAACTATTCTCTAAACCTTCTCGGCATTAATTAGAACAATCTGTAGTATTTTAAAATCGATGACACATAGACAAACATTCATTTATATATATATATATATATATATATATAGATTGTTAGTGTGATAGTGTCAGGCCACGTCAGGTGCCACAGTAATAGAAGAGTATGAACAAGTATTAATTATGATGCGCTGTGTGAATGAGGATAAAAGTAAGGTAGGTGTATTGCGTATGAGGTGATGTGAAAAGGATACAAGGTATATATTGTCGATCGATATACGCATGATGGACAGGATTCAATGTGCCAGTGAATGGAAGAAGAAGTCGGAGATACCCCAGAGAGAGTAGAGTGGCTTTCCATGCTTCCTTCTAAGCCCTGCTAGGAAATAGCGTAATCGTTATTTAATTCCTACGCAATTCAATACATCAGATGACTCCAATCGGCCCCGTTACCGTCAAACACGCGCAATATGGAACACAGTTAATTTTTTATAAATGTATATTCACTTTTTGACTTTAATACCAGTATTTTTTATAATCTCGTTTCAAAGATTGAATTTTTAAAACACGCAAAAACGCTCGAAATCTGGCAGGACATAGATATTATGTATTTTTATAAATCGAGTTCGAAACCCACAATTAAAATTTCTCCGATTTCATATTCCATACGTATACCATACCCACCAATAAAGAATTCATTTTGATTTAATAGCATTACGTTCAAG
>JAHDVE020010336.1:12500-43470 GCA_022606495.2 Halesus radiatus
CATTTTGTGCTTGAGAAATAGCTTGTCATTTATGTCTTGATAAAGGAAACGAAGTTATTTGGCTTAGTAAGAAAAGATGCCATGAGCTTAGCTTATCAGATTGCAGTAAAAAAAAATATATCATTCATCCATTTTCTGCCATCAATAAAAACGCTGGCAAAGCTTGGTTAAATTGATTTTTAAAACGACATCTTGAAATTTCCTTCCATCGTCCAACGGGAACTTCATTCGCAAGAGCGAGAGACTTCAATAGAGGGAAAAGGCAAATAGTCTCATTAAATTGGTTCTACTAACCGCTTCTCCCACGTCCCCAGACTTCGATTTCAAAGCACAAAGCTATATTAATTATTTTCATATATTTCCAATTCCGACAATTTTATTAAGAAAAACTAGTAACAACGGCCGGAAGGCTGCCAAATCCATAACTACATCCCCATATAAATCGAAACTTGAATGCTCATTAAAGACGGAAGAGATAATGAAAAGAGGAAAGATTTCACCAAACATTATGACCAGACCTTCAGCATGTTCCACCTCGGAAGAAGAAGTGAACCTTCCTACGAAGACAGCTCGGATGAAAGCCCCGACAGACGTATTGAAAAATATGTTTGTACTGTAAATGTCTGTATTCCGAGGACACCAGATGTGAAATTTGGATACAATGTTTTTCTTGTTACCTCTGGGTCCATGAAGAATGTACTGGAAGAGTAACAAACTATTTTTTTTGCGAGTTTTGTACAATTAAATAATTCTAAAGTTATTTGATTTAATTTCACTAACATTTTTTAATACGTTGATTCTTAGGGTTTCAGAAAAAAAAAATGGTTGCTTTCTGATTTACATAGAGTGATACAATTTGATAACCGACTAGTTTATTGACTGAAGTAAACGGTAAATATTTAATGACATCGTAAACAAAGTGTTTTATTAGCAATGATGCTTATGGTTTGCCATATTACCCGAAGTTACTTTCTATTTCAGATCTCCCTATGTAACGTATCAAGTGTTTTATTTGATTTTTAAATTTATTATGGTTGTTGTGATTTTGAAAGAATACTGGGATTTTGTTGTAGGGTTTAGTACTATAGTATAAGAAGTTTTTTTGTCCAAATGTTCTTGTTGTATGTGTTTTTGACTCTGATATCTAGTGTTTCTAATATGTGTGGTTGTTGTTATTTCTTGTTTTTTTTGTATTTATGAATGTAAAGTAATATTGTTTTAGAGTATAATTGTTTTATTGACATAATGTTAAGTTGGATGAAGATGCTGTCAACAAGTGCTTCATATATTCTTCGTATTACGATTTTCATTCAATGATACCAGTTTTGTCCAGTTTTATCAACGATGAGCTGATTTTTGCCTTTACTTCTTCTCTCTTCATTTATGAAGCAATTAAATCGATTCTGCTACTTATAGTGATAATATTCTTGAGAACTTTCTTTGTCAAATGAAATAATGTTCACGAACATAGAATCATTTGTTTTTTACATGTTTTTATGAAAGCACGCAGGGAATAATGGAAACTTTAGTATTATAAATTTCTATGAAAATATTCTACAAGGCATTTTGTTTTTATTTTTGTGTGTCGTTTTGTAAGAGTCCCAATTGCCCGAAACCAGTGAGTCTGGCATATTGTGAGGCTGGAGGGAGGGAGGAGGTGGAGGAGATGGGGATAGGAAGGTTGGGAAGTACCTGGCGATTCAGATCTGGTCACCGAAGACGGCTTATGCCATATTATGTACATGAAATATAACTCAATCAATTTCGATTTAATACGCACAGTAGTTTGAATAATACAGAAGAAACGATTTCATGACAATTCGGAACAGTGATAAATCGGGGCACTTTTGAAAAGTGATATAAAGTCTTCGTTTTGAACAACTAACTTATTTTGAATTCATCACCAACAGGTTTCGCTTATCCCAAGCTTCGTCAGGGCAAAATTAATAACTTTAAATAAATTATAAATATAATATTAAATAAAAAAAACCCTTTCTTATAAACCTCGAAAATATTTTATTTTTCTCCAACCGGTTTCGCTTAGCTCAAGCTTCGCCAGGGTAAATATAATAACTAAAGAAAAAATAGAGTTATGTTACGTGAATCTAGAAAATGCAGATAGAAATATCTGTTCAAATTTCATGACGCGAGAGGTGTCACTGTTCTAAGGTTTTTATGGAGACAAACAAACAACTACTGTTCTGTTTTACAGTCAAAATCAGAGGTGCAAAAATTGCTTTACAGTCAAAACCACAGGTGCAGAATCTACTTTACAGTCAAAATCACAGTTGCAGAAATTGCTTTACAGTCAAAATCACAGGTGCAGAATCTACTTTACAGTCAAAATCACAGTTGCAGAAATTGCTTTACAGTCAAAATCACAGGTGCAGAATCTATTTTACAGCCAAAATCACAGGTGAAAAATCTACTTTACAGTCAAAATCACAGTTGCAGAAATCGCTTTACAGTCAAAATCACAGGTGCATAATCTGACATAACAGACAACAGACTGCAGTTTTATTATCCACAATTATAGCGTTAAAATCATAATTACCAAGTCGAACGTTTTTGAATAATTCTGGGCACGTGCCATCGTTCAATTCATACATCGATGACACGTGCATATTACTCAAAACATGGCAAGATTGCCAGAGACGTTACCTATAGGCTAGCCCTGTTCTAGAAACCATTCTTTTATAATTGACAATAGTCTTATAGACACAAGTCGAATAAAGTATCAAAATGGCTTGCGCTATCAAATTAAATCTGATCTTTGAAACTGGTCAGAAAGTGGAGCACACTACTGACTTTTATACTAAGCCATATTCGGTGTTAGATTTGAATGTTAGTGGAACTAGTTTGTTAAGTTGAAAACATTAGAAATCTGATTGTAAAGAAATTATGTTTGGACTCAATCGCATTCATTGCGATATTGTTTATTGACCGTATTATATTATTAAATTATTCTCAGAATCACTCTGGAGCGTGATTGACTGTCTTAAAATATCTTTAGTTTTAGTTCTGTTGTTATACTTTTGGAATACAACTTCCATCTTCGTGATTACCACTTCTTTACAACGTTTCAGACAGCCTTGCAGGGTAGATATACACGGCAACAATCCAAAAGTCAACCAATTTAAAACTTAACTCTAATATTTCTTCAATAATTGTAAAATAACTTTGTGACACGATTTTGATTAAGTGATAGTCAATTACGCTTAAAATATATCGCGGACCAATGATGACATTTGACATCTCGGTGATATTTTTTTAGGCTGTTGACACTTTTTATAAATTGTCCTCCGTTAAGCGGGACTTAATCCACAAAAACCGATATCCTAAATTGATCGTTAATGTGATCGAAAATTTCATTAGGAAGAGCGTATTTATGCATTTGAACAAAAATGGCGACTCAACAGTTGCTCAGTAGGATTGGGAAGATTGGCCGTTAGTATAACATAAATTTAAATGACTATTCTTCCTACCGGTTTCGGATTCACCGTCTGGAGCCAGTGAGACTATAGCATTCCCAATGAGGGAATGTTGTGAGGCTGAATGTGTTGAGAAGGAGAAGGAGACGAGGAAGAGGAAGTTGGGTAAGTAACTGGGTGACAGGTGGGGGATATCAATAAGGCTCAGGGAAACAATTCTTTGTAGTGTATATTTTTATTTTACAATAATTCGTATAATATCTACTAGGCACGAAGTCTTAAGGTAAGGACAGACTGGGCCCACGTACGCAACGTATGCGACGCTACGTTCCCAGGCCTACGTGCACACTTGTCCTACGTAAGCAACGCAAAGTTAGGTGAGGACACGCCTTCCAACGCGTGTGATTGGTGTGTAAGGACGGTTGTAGATATTCTACGGCACTGACTTCACTTTGTCAATGGTGTAAGGACGGTTGTAGATGTTCTACGGCACTGACTTCACTTTGTCAATGGTGTAAGGACGGTTGTAGATATTCTACGGCACTGACTTCACTTTGTCAATGGTGTAAGGACGGTTGTAGATATTTTACGGCACTGACTTCACTTTGTCAATGGTGTAAGGACGGTTGTAGATATTCTACGGCACTGAATTCACTTTTGTCAATGGTGTAAGGACGGTTGTAGATATTCTACGGCAATGACTTCACTTTGACAATGGTGTAAGGACGGTTGTAGATATTCTACGGCTCTGACTTTACTTCGTCAATGGTGTAAGGACGGTTGTAGATTTTCTAGAGCACTGAATTCACTTCGGGACAATTGAGCGACGATGGTTGCCCAAATTGTCAAGTACGAAGGCACTGGGTGATCTTCACTCCGCGGTGACTTTCCTTTCCGGAGGTAAGTCGAGGTCCTTATCCTACAAGTAGGAACTCCACGGTCGGACAGTCCGTGGTGGGGTTGGCAGCTATTTGCTGGTAACAACGGGAGTCTTCAGCTCCGGGAGAACTGCCTTTCTGTAGCCAATATCCCCCCTTTTGAACGCAGGAATTGTTTTTAAAAAAAAAGTTCGACTCTATGTTAAAATCATTGTCAATACATGTATGGTGTATATACATACATATGTGTTGGAGTGGGGGCGGAAGGGTATATATTAAAAATAGGACTGTAAGGGAGATTTCTATAATTATTAATTAGTAGTTCTTTGAAATGATGTGGTTAGTGAATTCAGAAAATTGTTATTTATTAGGCATTTCAAATGTTCTTTATTCCTTGAAATTTACGAGTTGTTTCACCAATATAAAAAGATGGACTCTCATTAAAATTAAAACTACCATAGTCGGTCAATTTATGGTCCGTATCTGCAGCATTAAAGATAAATAAATCCGATATGACTCTTTTTACAGAATGCTGGCTTTATTGCGGATGGGAGATTTTTTGAACATTGAATTGAGAATTTATTTATATATTAAATTTGGATTTTTTAAATTAATATAGCGATGTAAAAAAGTGATTTATTAACATTTAATCCAATTGACCTTGAGAGCATTGGATCATCAGAAATAGCTTTATTAAATAATTGAGTCTGAATCACCAGTTACCTTCCAACTACGGACTTCTATCGGTTACGTACCCCTTCTGCATAATACGACTGTTGTGATATACCACTTCTAGTATACTTTACAATTAAAAACCAAAATAAAACTGAAGTTCGTTACTAATTTGATTGCGTTCCAATTAGATATATTATTTTCACAGATAAAACTAACCAAAATCACCTTTTACAGACATTGTAGGCTATATAGATATTGCAGGCCTGAAAATCCATACACCTACGGCACCACCAGTTATGGAGAAAGTACCCTACTTCTGCGTTACTGCCTACGATTTAGTATAGCGTAGTATTTGTCGTATGGTGTCCGAATTTGGCACCAGCAGACTTGGCTGACCTCTGCGCGTGGAACAGTCCTACCCAAAGGCAACGCGCCCAGCTCGACCGAGGCTGATATTTTTTGTAATAAATGTATTGGACACATATTCTTAAAAAAATAATTGTCCGTATGACCGTAAAACACACAATACACTGATACGGCTCATAATGTCCAGAGATGACATAGATCTACTGACTTCGGTAAATGGAAACATTTGTGCGGTATCACTACAAGTGGGTAATTTTAATGAATTTAACCACTCACTTCACCATTTTGAATTTTTATGTTTATTTTTTTTCATTTTGATTTGTAATGTAATTCGTCATAATAGTACTGCTCATGCAGTGTATATGCAATGCAAAACACTCATACGTTACAGGAGATAACAGATGATTTTTTGATCCACCCTATTTAGGAAGCACATCGCACTCCCCACAGGAGAGTTAACAAATAAGTTTGGGTGGCTCACTCGACTGCAGGTTGTTATGACATTCCCGAATGTGAGATTCTACAGAGATATTTAATTGAACCAGAATCTCACTGTGAGTGCGTCAGAAATCCGCTATCAGCCCTAGTTTGTAATAATAAAAATAAATGGTCAATGTTTATGAGCGCCATTCAGTGACCAAAATCACCCCCTTCGGGCGCTTTACATCTTGTCAAAGGAAATGAATGATAGATTGTAAGGCTCGGACCTATGGGTGGATTGAGTTATTAGTGCTTGTTAGATTAAAACACTGATTGTTAATATGATATTATATTTTTGTGATGAATAATGCACCGTATGAAAACAGTGTGCAATATAGTTGTGAATGATGAATACTTGGAGCAGGTCGATGAGTTTGTGTATTTAAGAAGTATGTTTACGAGAGATGGAAAGACTGATAGGGATATTGAAAGAAGGGTGAAAGCAGGAAACTCCATTAACGGAGGACTGAACGCGGTTGGCGCTAACAAAAAGTTGTCCAAGGAAGCGAAGCTAGCAGTCCACAATGGAGTGCTGATACCAACCTTCATGTATGGCAGTGAGGCAGTGAACTGGCAGAGGAAGGATGAAAGTAGACTGAATGCTGTAGAAATGAGATCTCTGAGACGAATGTGTGGTAAAACCATGTTTGATCGAGTGAAAAATGTTGAGATTCGTAAAGAATGCAAGGCTGATGTAAGCGTAGTGAGCAAGACTAAGAAAGGGACGCTTAGATGGTTTGGGCATGTGGAGCGAATGAACGAAGAAAGGAGCATAAGAAAAATGTATGACGCGAATGTGAATGGAAGAAGAAGCCGGGGACGCCCGAGGAAGACATGGCACGATCAAGTGAATCAAATACTCGAGTCGGGCCATGTCAGAAGTCGGAGGCGTTGTATGAATGAATGAATCAAGAAGTGTATGCCAAGATCGAGTTGTTTGGCGGTCCGTCCTCTCTGCCTACCCCTGCGGAGAAACGGCGTGATGGTTAGTTAGTTAGTTATAATGCACCGGTCTAGCAAGGCTTGAATATTTCTACAGTAAGTTATTGAAAGGCAGTTGTTTTCTGAGAATTTGGTGATAAAGTAGGCAGTTATTATTTTTTAACTTTGACATTAGAAAAAAACAGAGAAAGATACAATGAATAGCATTACTTGAGATATGGTTGTCTATTATCTGGCTGCGTTCACACTGACTTTTTTCTAATATAAAGGAGCAATAACATTCTGTATACAACTAAATATAGGTAAAAATAAAGAATACCATCTTAATATGAAAAATACTAATAATCCAAAAATGATCTTACTATTGAAACCGAACACTTATCAATAAATGATTTAATACTTTATTAATATACTCCTACACAGATGTTTCGAACGCTATGCTTTCTTCATCAGGAATATTATGTCCATTATTTTTAGTATTCTATATATTCCCGATGAAGAAAGCGTCGCTTTGGAAACGTATAGATATCTTTGTATATGAATGAAGTGATGAATACAAAGTATATGTTTTAATTAATTTATTAATAATGATGCCACAAAGTGAATACGGATCGTTTGACGAAATTATAAACAAACAGTTATCGTTAAGTAAAATAGTTTTTAGTTTATTTTTAGAGCAATACCTCCACTTTTCTCTAAGGAGCAGTAATTGATCATTCTCAAAATAAAGATAGATGGGTATTGCCAAGGGTAGCGTTAAGCGTAATGGTACTTTCAATAGGGCCTTAGCATGCTTTAAACTCTGTGTGAATTGCCAGATTTCGATTCCTCGCACGTGTTTGATTAAGCCACTTCATTAATTAACTAATTACCTTATAAAGTTCATTACCGTAATCATTCTGAAATCAATTAGTATCAGCGAATGATGAGTTTTATTAAATTATATTTTCATGTATTTATTCACGCCTAGAAACTTTTGATACATTTATCACATAGCTGGTTATACAAAGGAATATAATAATATAGTACATAAAATAACAATTAGAATGTAAAATTGTAAGTAGGTACTATACAAGTATGCAGTTACAGTGTAATGAATAACATTTAATTTATTTTAATAACTTATTGAAGATATGGTACGAGGGAAGTGGCAACCCTGCATGTGCGAACATTAATGCTCTATACACACATATAGTGGACGCACTTCGAAATGCTGCGATTTCAGCATTTAGCAGTCGTAAATATAATTCACCACAATACAAACAAATATGCGGAGGGAACGATTTTGTTTCACAAAAATACGCAGAATCTAGACATGCAATGATGATTTGGATTGAGAATGGCTGACCTCACGCAGGTCCCATCGCGGAACAAAGAAAGTTAAAGCGTGCAGCATTCAAACTAGCCCTGAAAAAATGTCATAAAGAATCACAACAAATTCAGATGGACAAAATAGCTAGAGATTTAGATAATCGTGACTTCAAACAGTTTTGGAATAAGTCGAATAAACAATGCAACATACGGTGTAAAATTCCAAGCAACATAAATTGAGAAACGAACGCTAAATCAATCGCAAACATTTTCGCAGAACATTTCTCAACCTCTACTCCGACCTCTCCGATCTCCTCAAGTGTATCATCATCTAATCATTTCACAAATGAAGACAGCACCATCGCAATCACAGTAGAAATGATTAACACCGCCATGAGATACATGAAAACTGGGAAGTCAGCAGGACATTTTGAACATGTTAAACACGCAGGGGGACCAATTTTACAGCTGCTGGCGAGGCTATTTACTGATATTTTGAAGAATGGATACTAACCAAATAATATGACAAGAACTATAATAACACCCATTTTCTAATCTAAATCGTCGGACTCAACCGCCCAGGACAGCTATAGACCGATCTCAATTGCTACTGCCGTCGCAAGATTATTCGAACGTTTACTACTGGATCGAGTCGGACCCAGCATGGAAACTAATGATAACCAAATGGGTTTCAAAAAGCAGGCCTCTACCGATGCAGCCATATTTACGGTGAAAAGAACACTACAATACTATAGAAATAAGAAAACCACCTCATACGCATGTTTCCTTGACCTGAGTAAGGCCTTCGACAGGGTTTCTCACCCGTTGTTATGGGCTAAATTCAGGGATAGAGGCATATCATCGGAGGTGATATACACATCCTCAACTTGTGGCACAGACAGCAGGAAAACCTAGTAAGGTGGAAAGATGGTCTTTCCGAACCTTTCCTCCTAAAGAGCGGCGTCAAACAGGGTGGATGCATGTCCCCGATATTGTTCAACCTTTACATGGACGAACTAACTGAAAGGCTAAACAATGCAAGGGTAGGGTGCCACATCGGAGGACAGTGTCTGAACAACATCACTTATGCGGACGAAATGGTACCAATGGCACCGTCTATAAGAGGGCTGCGCATTCTCCTGAAGATCTGCGAAGAGTTTGCTGAAGAAACAAACATGTCTTATAACCCCAATAAAACACCTCTGTTGGTCATAAGATATAGACAAGGCCCTACTAGTATTCCTACCTATTACTACCCTGAACGGTGTGATCCTGAAGGTGACCGAAGAAACCAAATACCTAGGACACATAATCACCAGTACTCTGATGGATGATGATGACATTGATAGGCAAAGACGAGCTCTCAGCGTAAAATCGAATATGCTCAGTAGAAGATTTCGCCTTTGTAGTACCGCTGTGAAAAGGACTCTATTCCTTGCCTTCTGCGCAACGTTGTACACCTGCGAACTCTGGGCAAACTACAAAAAGAGTAGTATTGAAAGACTTCGCGTACAGTACAATAACGCCTTCCGCATAATGTTTGGCCTCCCAGATACTGCAGTGCTTCCAGTATGTTCACGGAGGGGCGAGTTTCCGGTTTTGCAGCCCTTATAAGATCCAGGGTGGCTGGAATGAGGGAAAGAATAAACAGCTCCAGGAATATCCTCATCATGGAAGCCCGCCTCAGTCCAGCCTCCAGCATCGACGCATACTTGACAAATATATTGTCCCCTCATAATATAAATGCCGCAGTACCTTAAAGGATTTATTTTCATATACTTACGAGTATTTGGTTAAAGTGATATATATATTTTTTTAAATCTTTTTATTTTTATTTTATAATTTGTTTTATTTGTGATGTATCGCCATACTACTGTTTTATAATTATTTTATTTTTTTAAACTCTTGTATATATTTTGCATATTTTTTTATAATTATTGGATGTATATTTTATATGAAATGTGTGGGACTGCACTAACCTCCCCACATACCGGAATAAACATTTATTATTATATATTAAATGAAAAACACCACTTTTATTTGAATTAATAACGAAATTAGAATTAGAAGCGAAAACTGGTTGGCGACAGTTATTAATTCAAATAAAAGTGGTGTTTTACAAATTGTGTTTTTCATTTAATATATAATGTCCCACCATAAAGTGTTTGCTTCCTTCGAAAAAAATTATTATTATTATTATTATAAACCCCATTGTAATATTTAATTATCGAAGAAGATAATATTAACCAATCCTAAATGAAACTGAAACCGAAAAAACCCGCAGAAAATAAAAAGGTACTAGTCGCATCTGGGAACCGAAACCGGGACCTCTGTCTTACCTGGACAACCGCTCTACCAACTGATCTAATGAGACCATTTCACTTTACGCCACCTTCATCGATATCATACCTCAACTTCGAGCCTTTTCAATATTATCCTCCATTAAAGCCAATATTATTGGCTGCTGTCTGATGATGAGTCAAAGTTCTACCCGAATATAATTGCAATCTAGATAGTTTTTTTATTTATATGGGAGAGCGGTTGTTCCGTTTCGATTCCCAGGTGCGACTGATACCTTTTAATTTTCTGTGATTTTTTCAGTTTCGTGTTTCATTTAGGATTTGTTAATATTGTCGTCCTCAATTATTTAATGAATAATAGTTTAGTTAGTGGGCGCCGATGTCCGTTGCATAAGTTGAGATGACTGATCTCATCTCTGTACAGATTGGCCGCCGATTTAATGGGAACAAACCATTTTGCAGAAATGTTACAACGGTTCTACTATAACACTGAATGAGAATGGCGTTTTACTTCTCCGCCAATGAGCTTGCTTTGTGACTGATTAGGGTAATTAGGCAGATCATTCACTCCGTGTGTTGCTGACCATAGATCAGGGGTAGTACACCAATAATGATGGATTTCAATAGCCAGGTAGTTTCCAACTTTCTACATCCCCTCTCTACTTCGTCCAACCTCAATATAATATTTTCAGTATCATAATTTCTTCCAAAGATTGGTATTCACTTTGTAATACCATTATTAATAAATGAATTAAAAATTACATTGTAATCACCACTTTATTAATAAGTACATATCAACATGTTTCGAAAGCAATGCTTTCCCCATCAGGAATATACAGAATACTAAAAAAATAATAATGCCAAGTATAGACAAATGATGAAAATTAGAACACAATAGACAAATTATAAACATAACCAAAAATTGATTATAGTAGGTAAGTAATTAATCAAAAATGTTAATAAAAAACTATTGCAAAACAATGAATAACAAATTTGTATTTGAAATTAAAAGAAATTGTTTTTATTATTAATGTTAATATGAAAATAAATTCAATAGACAGCTATTAAAAATAATAGATTCTTAATTATATTTAATTGACCATTAACACTTTTTCTGATTTCTAAAATTTCAAATTTGTCTAATTGTAAACCGGTTGTATCTGTATGTTAAATTTTTAAACCTTCATTTATATCAAAAGAATGATTGGTTTCTGTTGGTTTTCTTCTGTCTTCTATGTTTAGCATTTATCTTCTTGTCATTATTATGTTTTAGTATTGTGTGTATTCCTGGTGAGGAAAGCATCGCGTTTCAAACATGTTGGTATGTATATATTAATAAAGTGGTGATTAAAATTAAGTGGTGATTAAACATTTATCGATATATTGCTTTGCATGAAATGGCTTGTTCATAATAAATTTGCAATATTTGTCGACCAGATGTGACTAGCCAGGTTCTTCCAAACCTTTCTCATTCCATCATCCTTTCTTTCTCCATTTTCTTCAGCCACATAATATCTCTCAAATGATGAGGATGATATAGTCCCACTGGCTACGGGAAGTTGCGAGTCTAGTGCTGTAATCACGTGAAATAGGGATGGAGTACCTATTTATTCGTGTTTGTAAAACAATATCTTAGTCCTAAGACCCAGCAATAACCTCCGAGCGGAAACTGAACATTGTATGAAACGGAAATACATATGTAAATACGGAAGAGAGAGGGAGCACGCTAATATAAAACATTCTTAGGGCGTAAGCAATCGTAATAAAAATATTTAATAAAGCACGACATATTTAGGATATTTTTTTAAATTTTACATAAATCACATTAAATAATGTTATTATTAAGTTCTGTAAGTATTTTTAGTTTTTATTATTGTGACAGCTGTTTGAAAATACTTTTTATTATTGTGATGGCAAAATGGCCTTGAACGCTGAAACAGCTGTCACAATAATAAAAACAAAAGACACTCGCATAACTTAATAACAACATTATTTAATTTGGTTTACATAAAATTTAAAAAAAAATAATGGAATTCTACGAATTAAACACAAAAACAATTTATATTTAGGATAGAGCAAAAATCTAAAGAAAATAAGGAAAGGCTGTGATTTTGTTCGTACCTATAACATGTTGACATTTGTTACATGAGAACAGGTCGCTTTTACGACTCATTCTTGTGTAAAACAGCTCGGCTGTAGAATGATATACCGGCCTCTTTGTTTCCTACCTCTTACAACATGGGTCTTTTCAAGAACCAGCTTCACTCCTTCGTATCCTCTAAAAGGCCCTCTACACAGCATCCCTAAAGACGGCTCACTTGATCGTGCCATGTTTTCCTAGGGCGTCCCCGGCTTCTTATTCCATTCGCATTCACGTCATTTATTCTCCTTACTTCGTTTATTCGGTCTACGTGCTCAAACCATCGAAGCGTCCCTTTACGCTCACATCAACCTCGCATTCGTTGCGAATCTCAATATCGTTCACACAGTCATACATAGGTTAATCGCTAACCACACATATGCCTCAGGGATCTCATTTCTACAGGATTCAGTCGAATTTCATCCTTCCTCTGCTAGTTCCATGCCTAACTTGTATACATCAGGGTTGGTATCAGCACACCATTGTGAACTGCTGGCTTCAAATAACATGAATGTACATTATTTTGTTTAAGAGATCCAATATTAGGTTTATAGGATGCTGCTTATAATTTGTAGGCGCTTGGTACACATTATTGTAATGATACTTTTATTACCCATATAATGTAAAAAAGACACGAAACTGTGAGAAATCTCCTGATTTTCGTCGAAAATATTTACTTGTCTATTAGGAATACTTAATAATGTTACGAAAGCTATACCCAGAGACATTTCCATATTTTGATATTACGATGAACCCGTATCTAATCCAACCTACACAAACATTACCAATCTATGGTAAAATAGCGCTGGGTATTTATAGCCACTGAAGAGATAATCTCCAGAAGTGTGATTTGAAAGAAAACTGATGTCACCAATTTACATGAGATCTTTTGACTCGCAGGCCTCAGATAGGTATAAACTGATTATTTCATTATCAAAAAAGCATTTTTTGCACCGCTATATTAAACAAATACTCCTAAATCAGCTGGTTTTGGTTCTGGCTGAATTATCTTGGAGATTGTATAAAAACAAACAGATATAGGCCACTTTATTGCATACATAAATTGACCGGTAGATTTATGTATTCAATAAAGCGGTGTTAAAACTAAAATACTCTTAAATTGAATACGAATTTCTTTATAAATACTATCTGAATTAAAAATTACTTTGTAATCATTAGTATTCTGTATATTCCTGATGAGGAAAGCTTTGCTTTCGAAAGATGTTGATATGTATATCTTAGGAAAGTGGTGATTACAAAGTAATTTTTAAATCATTTATTAATGACGCCACAAAGTGAATAGCAATCTTTTGAAGAAATTATAATTTTTTTTTTAATTTGTTTACGCCTCTATTTAATATATATATATCAACAGGTTTCGGAAGTGAAGCTTCCCTCAAAAAATTTCAAACAAAGAATTTCTTATTCATTTTATTAACAATGACGTCACAAAAAAATTATACATTTATTGAATAAAAAAATATTCTTATTCATTTTTAATTATGTACCGATTTTTTTTCTATGTGAATTCTGCACAAGAGTCTCAAATGCTACCAACTGTTTGGAGTCAGTGAGAGTATAGCATCCCCTATTGGGGAATGTTGTGAGGCTGAAGGTAGTGGGGAGGGGAGGGAGAAGGGGGAGATACCTGACTATCCATATCTGGTTGTAAGCAACGTTTTAATTTTGAATGGTGGTCTTTTACCAGGGCGATACCGAAAGTATCTTCTTCTCTGGAACATGAGCAAATATACTATATATTATTTTTAATGAATTAATTGTGAAACAACAAAAAATAATTAATAAAAAATTACATGTGCACGCCGGGATTTGAACCGGCGACCTCCAGATTCATAGTCGAGAGCCTTACCCCTCGACCATGGAGGTCTGTCAAAGTTTAAAGAATTTAAAAAAGTTTGATCAATACACCCGAAGTGAGGAGAAGTTTGACTTACTTCGGCGACACCAACACGCCCACAACACTCTTCTATAGGCCTTTCTCTTCAGTGATTGTAACATATTTATCGCTTAATCTCCAAAATTATCTCGCAAATGAATATCACCTCAGATATCCACCTGTTTTTATTTCACATGGAATCTCGTATAATAAAAAAAAACTATTGTTAGTAACATAGTCATCATGCATGCGACAACTTTTCAGACTAATACGTGGCTCGCGCACTCTACACTCTACCCTCTACACTCTACAAAGCACTTAGGCCGCACTCTGGTCGCAATTAATTCCGAAATGGGTCACACGGCCGCGCCACTGAATGTATTAACACGGGCCCCACCCCGTGCTACGCAGGTCACGCGTGTTATATCACCATCAGGTAGCTGATGTTTGAACTGCTAATTGATTATCTCATTGTGCCCACAGCGGACAAAACTTAATAAATATTTGTTGTCTTTGGTCATCATAATAATACAAAGCGTTAAGGGACGTACTTGCCAAGCGTTTACCACTGATTTCTGACATTATTTAGAGTAAAAAATATTAATTACATTCCTATTATTTTTTTTTTTTTTTCAATTAAATTTTTTACCTAGTACCTAGACACCGGAGACCAAAATGTTACTACGTGTTTTTCTCCAAATAAGGTCAAGAATCACTTTCCTAGGATTGTTTTTAAGATAATTATAAAAAAAATAATTTTTGAAAATTATTTTTTGGATTCTTTTATAATCCGTTATCTATCTAGGGCTTACAACGACATCCCAGGAATTGTATAATAAACTTCATCTTTTCTATCTAACTAGTACTGCGGCGCTTTGGCCTTATTACTATTACGATCTCATGGTTTCATTTACTTGACTGAATTTATGTTTCATTATTTGTGCTCTTTGGGAAAATATCAAAACTGTATTAAAAACCTTAACCAAGGAAAGGACAAACATTTGGTTATAAGCAATTCGCTTCTACGACTCGTTCTTATGTTCAACAGCTCGGCTGTGGAATTATCTGTTCAAGTTCACTCCTTCCTATCCTCTAAAAGAGCCTCCACACAGCATTCCCAAAGATGATATAGGCCTTGAGGAAAATTATTTGCCTCCGGGTCTCCTGTGTTAAGTTACCACAAAAAAAATATTTTTTGTACTCACTGAATAAAATATATTTAATATGTTATTAACTATTTGCTGCATCCTCCTCGGGCTGCATCTATAAGTTCCGCCATCGGCTTATAAAGCTGACAGATATGTAACTCAATCTTATCAATATTACTCAAAAATATTATCCTCATAGCACCAACCAGTGCCTATCAAACACATAAATAATCTCTTCTTTTTTCTAGACGTATTATTTTAACATCCTATGTCAATATTAGCTTTTTTACCTTCTATTTTTTTATAATGGCACATAATGTGAACTAAACTTGTCAATTTGACTGTCCTAAAACGGGATTTGTTCCTAGTTGGGCAGTCAAAGCATTCTTAAATAATGTGTGTTTCAAATAAATAAATATTATTTTTATATTATGCCGTATTTCGCTTCTTCCTCCTATAGCCAACGTTTCGGACAGCGTTACAGTGTCCATCATCAGGGCAGGTTAGTAGATTAGTCTATTTATTTATTTTTTAAACAATTTACTCATCTGGCTGATAACTCCCATTTGAATACTGCTCTCAGTGCAAAGGCCCGAAATGTTATTACAGTAACAATTATTGACTTCTCTGTTGCCCTTTTGAGTACCAAAAAAATATTTGTTGGTTGAGAGCTACCTCCAGCGCCAGGAGCGCGGTGTGTGGCGGGGCTAATGGCGTTTGGCGAATTTCCTAGATGTATGCATAAGCTATATTCTACGACCACACATTCGCCCAACGTCCCAACATTGGCCGATCGTATAGTGTGACTATAAATCAACGTTCCAACTACGAACTGCAAATTAGTGATGCCATTTTAGCTAAATTCTATCGATCTAGCGATATTCATAGAAAGTTTACCGAAATTTATAATATTGTTGAGACAATTCGTTTCTCATTATGTACTCATAATATCGGAAATACACATAATGGATAGCTGTTGCGCCCGTTTTAGTTCGGCACTTTATTTTTACGCACAGCCTGAGTCATGAGTGCAGATTGCAGTGCAACAACCAGCCCCGATTATACTCGTACATCCGATTACATGCATTTCGCTATTATTATCATTCATATAAAACATATTGAACGCGTGCAGCGCAAATTTTTACGTTTTTTTAACTTCAAACTACACATAATACAACACATAAACTATATATTCTTGCTAAATACACTCGAAATACATACTCTAGAAAACAGAAGAAAAATAACCGACTAAACCTTTTTATTAAAGATTATTTATTCCGTATTAGACTGTTGCGAACTCCTGCAACTAATCAACTTTAAAGTACGTCATCGACAAACTCAGCAAAATATGTTATTCTGTAACAATAATTCTGAGACAAACTACCAAATGCATGCACCCATAAATATACTTGGAAATAAATTCACCGCTGCTTAGATATATTAAATATAAGTTTACCCATGTTTAAAAGATACCTAAACGATATTTTTATGTTGCAACAATTATAAGAGCATCGCATAAGAGCTATTGTTTACTTATTATTTTTTTTTTACATATATTATCTCTGTACTCATCTACAATCCAAAAACTTGTTCCTCTTTTTTCTTTCTATGTATTATAAACTATATTATGTATTATGCAATTTCATACATTTTTACATCATCCGAAATATAAAAACACTTTGATTTTTTTTTCACAATATCATGCACTAATATTATATTATATTATATTGTATTATGTATCATGTAGATCAGGCTATTACTATTTTTATTTAAAAAAATACAATTTACAAATTAAAAACCTTTCCCTTTATAACTTCTCTGTGTCATGCACTTATACATTATTATACGAGGTGTGATCAAAAGAAATGGTGAATTTTTTAATTTTTTCGAAGAGCATTTACTTCATTCATTTATCATTACATTCATCAATATTCATTTTCTCCCCTTCAAAGTAATCCCCCTCAGATATAATGCACTTATGCCAGCGCTTCTTCCAATCCTCGAAGCACTTCTGGAATGCGCTTTTCGGTATGGCCATCAGCTCGTTCTTCGATTCTGACTTTATCTCATCAATTGTGGCAAAACGCTTTCCTTTCATTGGTCTCTTCACTTTCGGGAATAGGAAAAAGTTGCAGGGAGACAAATCTGGTGAATACAGTGGTTGAGGCATGATTACGGTGTTGTTTTTGGCCAAATAATCACGTACAAGCATTGATGTGTGAGCTGGTGCATTATCGTGATGCAAAATCCATGATTTGTTTTTCCACAATTCCGATCGTTTGAGCCGTATTGCTTCACGCAAACGTTGCATACCTTCTTTGTAGTATTCCTTATTAACCGTACGACCTGTTGGCAAGAACTCATGATGCACCACGCCATTGTAACCGAAGAAAACAGTGAGCAAAACCTTCACGTTTGATCGAACTTGGCGTGCTTTTTTCGGTCTTGGCTCTTCTGGCCGCTTCCATTGGGATGATTGGGCCTTGGTTTTGACGTCATAACCATATACCCACGTTTCATCACCAGTTTATGACCCTTTTGAGAAAATCTGGATCGTCGTTGACGTCATTCAACAACTCCTGAGCGATACTAATGCGACGTTGCTTTTGCTCAAAATTTTGCAATTTCGGAACAAACTTCGCTGCCACACGTTTCATGCCCAAAACATCCGAGAAAATTGCATGGCATTAGCCGATTGATATGCCAACATCCTCTACAACTTCCCTAATAGTGATTCGACGATTTTCCAAAACCATTTTCTTCACTGTTTCGATGTTTTCTTCGTTTGTTGACGTGGTTGTAACTCCAGGACGCTCATCGTCATCAACATCTTCTCGGCCTTCTGTAAAGCCCAAAAAAAATCGATAATCGAATGTACACAGCCCGCGAAAATTTATAATTCACCTTTTCTTTTGTACATACTCGTATTAATGGTAGGGGACGAGTATTTTTATTGCGAAACATTGGTACTTGTTTTTCTAGTTAAATTTTCCGTAAAAGGCTACTTCTATAATGTATGAATTAAGTGGCTTACCTACATAACGTAATCTACGATAACGTATGAACGTACCTACTCACTCGCAACGTTGAAAAGTAGGCCATTAGATTACACGACTGTGTACTTACTATGTATGATCATATTCCTTTTATTTCCTTTTCTTTCTCGAAGATGTGTTGAAAAAAAAAACCCTCACAATTCTTCAAAATACGTTTATATTAATAATTTCAATAAGGAACTAGAATGAAAAGTATTATGACTTTAAAAATATATACTTATATAAATCAGCAAACGCCGATTCTGAATATATAATTTTTACGATAATTTTAAAATTGTTATTTAAAAGTGAATAAATAATCATCTCATCAAAATACCTTGTTATGTTGGTACCATTGTATTTGGAATATCTGACGTCATGTGTGTATTGTGTTTTGGATTAGTATGAAGATTTCTATTTTTCTGTTTTGTTTTGTATTTTAAATATGCATTGTTTTTAGCTTGGGTGAAATTTTCAGCTCTATAATTTTTATTCAATATAAAAAAATAAAAGAACTATTATTAATAACCATTTTTCAATATGGATATTTTGATAATGTTGATGCTCAATACTATTATTATTCTCCTAGTTAAAGTTTCTAAAAAGGTACATAATGTTATTTACTTATGTTGGTTATGGTTTACAGTGAATAGAATATAAACTTATCCACGGTAAAGCACAAACTGGTTTGAAAATTTGACATTCTTACCTCAAATCCGATTTGGAGCGTTTTGGCGTGCTTTGAAAAATTGAAACTTTGAAAAATATTTTAACTATTGTTAAGATTGGCACGTTGAAGCGCCAGTGTTAGCCCCCCTTCCGTGTTAGAAACGTTAGACGCCAGTATTAGGAAGGGGAAGGTGGCCCCACGATGCAGCGTCAGTGTGAGGGCCTCACGGGGAGATCACAAAAGAAAAAGGATTCTTATGGTTACCGGGAGACCAACCGTTGACACGGCGGACTCTCAGCTCACCTCACCTAGCTCTGTAGGGTAGAGGAGTGACTCCGTCTATTATATATTATATTCACATAAAACAAACGATTGATTTAACCTAAAAAAACAGACATCCTGCCAATGTCATACTGAATCTCTCTCTCTCGGGAATTAAATCGGGAATTTACGGGAGGCAAGTAATTATATCAGCACAGTTTATAGGGGTTAGATACAGCTTACATGATCCATGGCGTCGAGGCTCGCGTCTTCCCATTGAACAGGTCGCCTGGAGTTTAACACTGTTTATAGAAATTACTAGCTAGATTGTTATGTCCAGCTGTGTCTTAAGGACAAGGAGATTACGGTCCAAAATGTGAAGTAACCGTGATAACGCTCACCCACGCGTAAGCGGCCATTACCCAAAGGCAAGTAGCTCAGCCGTTTTAACACACATCCTATCGATTCTAATGCTGGTATTGTTCTGTCGCGTGAGTGACGCGGTGACGGGCGGAATTCTCGCCCTGGCGGAAACGGAACCAAATGATTCACGCACATTTTAACGAGGGGCTAGATACTGTGGCGAATTCGTTAAGTAACACTATGAAAACCAACCTTAGAAATAAAAACAAAATACACAATAATTTTAAAAAACTATACTTAAGTTCCTTATTCTTAAAGTCTTCCACTGAACTAAATTATTTATTCATCCACAACACAGATGAACAATTAATTATGCATTCCCCTGTATAAAAACATGCTTAGAAAAAAAAATAAAACAATGGAATACAGGTTTTTCAATTAAATATTAATATTGTCGTCGATTTTACAATAATACTTGCTAATAATTTCAGAAGGTAGGTACCTAAGTATCTTTTCATACACTCTTACATTTAGAAGTATACAAATGTTGAAAGGGTGATTACCCAAATGATCTTCAGAAATTGGTGGTACTTACGAAAGTTATTTTACATCACATTGTAGGACAATTTTACGTTTAACCCCCCCGAGTCCTTTTTGCTCCCGATGGGGAACAAGTAAATAAATAGCAGTAGGGTATTTTTGTTCTTCTTGCTCCCTAACTGACTAACTAACCATCACGCCGTTTCCCCGGAGGTAGGCAGAGAGGACGGACCACCAAACAAATCGATCATGGCATACACTTCTTGCTTCATTCACATTCATACAACGTCTCATACATTCTCTTCTGTCATTCCGACTTCTGACGCGGCCCGAATCAAGTATTTGATTCACTTGATCGTGCCATTTCTTTCTTGGGCGTCCCCGACTTCTTCTTCCATTCACACTCGGGTCATATATCTCCTTACATTCTATTACGAATGGAAATAGCACCACGATGGGCGCAAGTATTACAAGGGGGGGGGGGGCAGTATTACGAGCCGAAAAGAGCAACACGTTGGGCGGCACTATTACAAGGGCGGAAAATGGGTTCCAGTATTACAAGGGCGGAATGACACCAGTATTAAGAGTGGGAATTGGGGAAAAGAGGAGGAGGTCGGAGAGGACGGAAAACCCCACGGTGGAAGCCAGTATTAGGGGTGCTGAAAGGAGGGAAATGGGCAAAAGGGAGTTAATGTAAAGAGAAGCTGTGCAACTCACCCTGAGATCTTATTGAGGATTGGTCCCCGGGGGCTTCATCGTGACTTAGCTCAGCATTGTTACAGCATGAAAATTCCTTTTCTCAAGGTCAAATGATTCGGCCGCGGCCTTATAATCGGAGGGAGGCATTCTATTCTACATTAATTGACGAGATGGCGTGCTTTCAGTTCAGAATTTATTGTAAGAAAAACATGGTCATACAAGTTATGCAGGTTTCGCCAAGAAGTTGGCATATACTCTGTTCTAGACTATTCCTCTCTCTGAAGGAGTTCTAACCGGGCAAGTTAATAAGAGAAGACATACAAGTACAGCACATAATAGGAAGGTGGAGGTTAGCGGCTTACATGTATTAGCTGATGGTCTAAACGACGCCGTCTCCGAGGCGGAGTCTAGTCAGCGTCCAAGATGCACTGGTATTAACCTTTCTCACACTGAGTTTAACAGCTAAAAGGACACCATTCTAGGTGTTTTACAAGGGTAGTATGGGAACTATCTGCTAGGGGCCTCAAACCCTTAAGCAATTGATGTTTCCATGCGGCCAGTAATTATCTGTTCCGCTTGACCTCATTGGTTGATTAACCACGCTGGGTCGTGGGAGCTCACCGGATTGGTTGATTATCGTAGCTATTATGTTATTGAATGCCGGGCTATTCCTTGCAACGAGAAGCTAGAAGTATTCTAAGATCTTCCATTCGTTACGTAAAAATTCCTTTATTCGTTCATTCGCTCTACATGCCTACCAAAAACATGTATCAAAATTCCAGTGGCGTGCATTGTTCTATGACCCAATGTAGGTTGTTTGTAGTTTTTCATGTTCGGCTAAGAATACTTACGCATTGTTTTTTTTATTTTTTATTACTTTTTTCATGTTATTTTCCCCTTACTGTAATGGCTCACCGATCTAATGAGCGCACAAGTTCGTTACTAATTTCAAGAAAGAAATAACCTTGTTTAGAATTTGTCGCCTTTTTTGATATCTTTTATGATTTTTTCCTTAGGGTTGGCAAAGCTTTTTAGCCTTTATGGCCTGCACGTCACTGCAAAATACCCATGTAATGGACGTTAAATCAAATTCACGAAAAACACGGAAAATTTCCACACTAATGAAAAATAACAAAAACTTTGTTTAAACCATGAAACAAAGCTATTGTTTTATTGATTAAATGTGTTCAGAATTTTGGATAAAAATTTTCGTTCTTATGGAATTACTAAGATAGTAGGTATAGTCTAGAGCAGGGGTTCTCAAGCTTATTTGTTTCACCGCCCGCTTTCGGACTATATTTTTCATTAGCCACCCCCTCCCCCTTTTCTTCCTACGCGACAGTGCGATGAAATCTAAATATATACACTGTGACTGAGAGATAATATCTCTCATTTCCGCGGTCGACTCTTTACCCCGACACGATTTTTGACATTATGGTAGATTTTTGTTCTTGATAAATACGAGTATTTACATGCATATTTTACATATTATATTAAGTAGTATATACATTATTTTTTGTCTGACAACAGGTCCCGAGAAACCTGGTTGGGTGTCATAACGCCGTAAAGAAAATGACAACAAAAACTACAATCCATCTATAAATCAATAGAGCAGTTCCCTTTGTTGCATGATTCTTTCAACGATGTACCTACGTCAAATTTGAATTCATAAGGAAAATTTATTAATAATATTTTTGTCGCTCACCATTTCGCCCTTCACCGTCCTCTTGTAGTCCGTTACCGCCCTTGTAGCACTTCTCCACCCCCAGATATCTCTCTAATGCTCAAAATCTTTATTTTAAATGTGTCTTATGTGGAAAGCGAGTAAGGCCTTCTGTCATAGGTCACCTCGAGTGAATCGCTACAGCAAATGATTTTTGTAAAACATGCGTAGGACGAACGGTCAGAAGAAGGTCACGTTCTAATTTGATTTTGTTAAATGCTAAGCCTAGGTAATTAAAAAAAATGTTATTAAAATATTTTTCTTTCAAAAACATTATTTTCATCTTTTTGCGTAATGAAATTATCATTATTTTGAAATAATAAGCAATCACTCTCCGCTCTTGCTCTCAGCCTTAACCGTAACCAAGTGTTTTAGGGGGAGATGTAGCAAGAACAAATATCATTTCAAATGGATGATTAAATACAGCGTCGTTCAATATCTTCGCTTAAAATGCTTCCACTACTATGTCAATTATCTTAAAAGTATGTTGCGCTATGAGGCGCTACAATGGGACACTAATGGAAGTTAAAACAGTCGACATGTAAGCTTTCCGAGTATTACCTTACGACTTCCCTACTCTAGAGATATTTCGTGAATTTAATGTACCATCTTTTACAGAATTATACGAAAGAAACGCCTTACATCTAATCTACAAAGAATTTTTCATCAAAAAAATTCACTTCACTGATAGTATAAGCAGCAGATTTAAAACAAATGGTTTTATAGCCATCCCGATGCTTAGAACGACCACAGAACATCACCACTACCTATATTTTCGTATAGTATGGTAAAATATATTATTATTCAAAAACAAAATGTATGTAAACGAAACTTTGAAATATTTATTTATTTATTGTATAATATACGCCCTAAATGGGCTTTTACATATAAAGTTAGTTATTAGTAAGACAGGTGAAAAACACATCACAATAGGTTCAAAGATAATATATCGAACATGTACAGGAAAACATGGTGTATGTACAATTCTAAGTAATAAGTTCAGAGGCGAAAAATCAAAACATACCTTACATTCACTGTTACATATACTCTAGACACGTATATTAATAATTATACAGGATGTATGCAATAATCGTTCGTTTGTATTTGTATTCAGAGCAGTTGAAAATGTCTACTATTTCTGAATTTGTATTACCTTCTGTGTGAAGTCGAGGTACCAATGAATATTTGAAAGACTCAGTTCTGAAGTTATTGTTACAATTAAACAAAATTTTAGATTGGGTAGTTCTAGTTGGAATATTAAATGTAATTAAGCTGACTATATCAGGGCTGTCTATAAAACCATTTACAATTTTGAAAATAAAAGTTAGATCGGAAACAACTCTTCTGATAGTTTTAATAATTTTATTTCTTTCATTAAGTGATTGTAATTTATAGTTTCAATAGGTAAACCGAGTTTATAGTTAACATATCTTAGAAATTTATGTTGATTTTTTTCAATGGAGTCGGAATGAATTTTATAGTGAGGGGACCATATAGAAGAATTATATTCGACTTGACTACGAACTAAGGAAGAGTATAATAATTTTAGTGTTTAAATATTCTTTAAGTCTCTGGCATTTCAAAGAATGAAGCCGAGCATTTTTAAACCTTTGTTAGTAATAATATTGATGTGAGTTAGAAAATTAAATTTTTTAGTCGAAAACAATGCCAAAATCGTTAATTTTGTTGACAGACGAGAAAGAGATGTTATTGATTTTATATTGAAAATTGAGAGGATGATTCTTTCTAAACAAATTGATCGTATGATATTTACTTATGTTTAAAAGAAGTTTATTAAGTTCACACCAATCTTGTAATTTATTTAAATTTAATTGAATGAGAAAACAGTCTTCAATAGTTTGTATTAGTTTGAAGAGTTTTAGATCGTCGGCAAAGAGCAGCACAATAACATTGTTATCAAATACAGTTATAATATCATTAATAAATAGTAAAAAAAGTATTGGGCCTAAGTGTGAACCTTGCGGTACACCACTTGTTGCCACGAATTTATATGACAGGTTAGAATTAAATCTTACTTGAAGAATTCTGATGGTAAGGTAGCTTTTTATCTACTCTAATAAATTACCCTCTATACCTAGTTTGCAAAGTTTATTAAGTAGGATTTTGTGGTTTATTTTGTCAAATGCTTTAACAAAGTCTGTATATATTGAATCGAGCGCTCTAGATATAAATTGTTCATATAGAGAGAGATTTGTTAAAGTAGCTGCCCGGCATAAAACCGTGTTGATTAGGTACAATGATGTTATTAATGTGCACAAATATTCTATCAAGTAATAGTTTTTCAAACACCTTGGGGATTATGGAGAGCATACAAATGGGTCCGTTATTAGAGACATCGCGAATATCGCCCTTTTTGAATACAGGTGTCAAGTAACTTTTTTCCATAGATCTGGGAAGCAACCAGTGTTAAGAGATTGGTTAAGTATCTAACAAAGTGGTTTGGTTCGTATTGAAAAACAGTTAATTAGAAACTCTGGAGTTATATTGTCTGGTCCCGCTTTTTTCTTTATGTCGAGTGCTTTTATTTTTCGTATAACATCAGAGACGTTTAAGTGTAGAGGAGGAATGTGGACAGATTCCTTAGGATGAAAAGGAGGAATTTGATCGTTAGGGATGTCGCTTTCATAAACACTTTTGAAAAAATCAGCAAACAAGTTGCCAATTTCTTTAGTATCACTGCTACTTTTTCCCTCGAAATACATGGATGTTGGTAGGCTTGGTTTATTTTTTTTAGTGTATTGATGTGTTTGAAAAAGTATTTAATATCAGAAGGAATAGATTTTTCTGTATTAAGTATGTACTCGTATGTGAGATATAATTTTTTGGAAAGTGTTTTACAATCAGATCTGTATTTATGAAAAAAATTATAATCTGAGATGGAGTTGCTGTAATTTTTGTGTCATTTTTTTTAATTAGATATTTTAATTCGTGATTAAACTATTTAGGGAACGTAGAATATACGATTTGAGTTGAGGGTACAAATTTATCGATGGCCGTGTTCATGACGGAGTGAAATGATTCTAAATTATGGTTAACATTAGTGTTTGTGTGTAGAAAAGACAATTCTGCACTTTCTAGGTATTTTATTAACAGTGGATAATCTGCTTTAGAAAAGTTATATGAATTGATCGGAAGCGCTGCTTTTAGCTCATGTAGTTTGGTGCGACAACCTCTGATATTCTGGGTTATCCATCAGTGGGTTTTAGTTTTTTGGATTTGTACTTATTATTACAGGTTTATTGTTTTTGTATTTTATTGTAAGCTCTGGTTCTTCGTCTCGAATTATTTGTACCAGGGTTATTCTTAGGTTGGTGAGATAGTTCCTTTGCGCTGGAGTTTGGTCTATGAATAAATCGAAAAGCAAATTAACCCCCCGAAGTTGTATAACGATATACGAGTATGGAACCTTATGTATGTTATCTAGCATATAAATTACTATTTGGTTATTTTTTTATTATTTTTCTAAAATTGTTCTGCTTACATATTGAATCGTTTTTATTACATTATCATTACGTACGTAAATACTCCTCCCATAACCACGAGCTACTGGAGCTCAACTTATGGATAGTAGATCTATAGAAATTTAAAAAAAAATCATGTGTGTGATGTATTATGTTATAATTTTATTTTTATTTTTTGTAATAAATAAAATAAATCAAAATAAAATTAATAATATAATTATGTAACATATATTCTACTTATATTTAAACAAGCCGTATTGTATGAAACTTTATAAAGGTCTTTCAATGAACGTCGATTTTTCGACACTGAAACTGAATAAAAAAGATTTATATATATTACCGGTACGCGTGACAAACCACGCAAATGGTATTTTAATGAATAGAAAAAACATTATTTCCGCTACGGCGTTATTAGCACACGATTCGCTGTGGTGTTTGATGTTTGATGTTCGGTGTCATGTCTCATGTCTGATGAATGTGAAACGGTCCAGACATCAGAATAATACCCCATAACACTTAATGCTCCTTGCATTATACCTATTATGTATGGGAAAACATTAACGGCCGAGGTAAGGCGCCGTTCACATTCGGAGTTGGGTATTTTCAAAAGTCACGAATGCCGTCAAAAACGTGTGGAAGATTTAAAGCTTATATTTCTGATTCTGAAAATCACACTAAACATGTGAGTTTAATATTTCCATTAATAACTATTGATTTTAGAAACGATCTAAACACGCACATTCCGAAACAGTTCGAACTCGCTGAAACATATTTTTTTCCAGGACACAGGGCGCCCTGAGGAAAACAATTTCCCTCAGGGCCCATTTCATCTTTGGGGATGCTGTGTAGAGGGTCTTTTAGAGGATAGGAAGAAGTGAACGTGTGTCTTGAATAGACGGATGTTGTAGGAGGAAAGAAACACAGAGGCCGGCAGATCATTCCACATCCGTGCTGTTGAATACAAGACGAGTAGTAGAACGGCCTCCACGGTCGAGAGGTTAAGGCTCTCGAGTACGAATCCGAAGGTCGCAGGTTGAAATCCCGGCGTGCGCAAGTAAATTTTATTTAATTAATTTGTTCAGTTTCACAATTAATTAATTTAAAAATAATAATAGTATATTTGGGCACGTTCCAGAGTGGAAGATACTCTCAGTATCGCCCTGGTGAAAGACCACCATTCAGAATTGAAAACGTTGCTTGAAATGGCTTTTAGCCGTGTTTGGTGACCAGATCTGAATAGCCAGGTATTCCCCACCATCCTCTTCCCCTTCTCCTTCCCCTCCCCAATACCTTCAGCCTCACAACATTCCCCAATTGGGGATGCCATAGTCTCACTGGCTCCAGACGGTTGGGAGCAGTTGAGACTCTCGTGCGGTATTCATGTAAAAAAAAAAAAAAAGCGACCCGTTCTCATGTGACAAATGTCAGCCGAGTGAAAATATTGGGCGCGCTTTTGGCGTGTTTCCCGATTATGCACCGGTGCCGAAGGGATCAATGACGCCATATTCCATTAAAGAACAGTGATAGCATTCCCACATGACGTTTGTGCTTCAAAGATTGCAATCCGTTTGTTAAGATAGGTGAATCTATCAAACGGACCATCTGTTTCTACATTCTGTCATCATGATGTATATAACGCTACTGTCTGGCAAGGCGGTTGTCACCGACGTTGGTTGGCGTGACGTCAACAACCCCATATATACGAACAAAAACGGACACGTGGTTTTGGCGTTATATCAAAAACGATAAGTTTTAAATCGTTATAGAAAATATGTTTGTCAGACACGAACCCACCCAAGCAATGAATGCATTAGACAAGGTACATAAAACAATATGAATGTAACCGAAACTTTGAAATACGAACAATTCAAAAAGCACATTACCTCCTTGAACTTAGAAAAAGATATCTGGGTGCGCCGGTTCATAAATTAACCTAATCGCAATTTAAATAATTACAATTGACTTGATATGGAGGGGTAAAATAGGAAGGGTAAGATGGGATCCAAAGACTTACCCCTGATCCTTATTTCTCCACAAGCCTCTTCTTTGGCTGTCGATGCACTGAGCACAAAAGTAAAATACATAAGAATTCAACATAAAAAACATAGACGATATTCATCTGCGGCGGGATCACAACCTGATTGAACGCGGCGGTTACAAACACTATATAAATATTGCGGCGGGTTGCGAGTGCCAATTAATGCGTGGTGAACGAAATCATAGCGGACAATGATGCGGGTAAATTCACTGGACTAGGTATGGATTACAATTAGGTAGGTTTATATGCATGCATATTATTGTGCAAATCAACTATAAGGCTATCCAAGTTGAACCGTTACCGGCGCACCAATATATCATTTCCTTTATGTATACTATCTAGTGTCTAGCATATTAGTTTCTATTTGATTATTTATTTATTATTATCCTAAAATTGTTTTGTTGATTTATGTTTGTAGTTATTTAATACGTTTTTAATATTGTTTAAATACTAAATTGTTTTTCATTATTTTATCAATACGTTTGTAAATACTCCCCTCATAACCACGAGCTACTGGAGCTCAACTTATGGAGAGTAGATCAATAGGAAGTAAAAAATCGTGTATATGATGTATTATGTTATAATTATCTAGTTTCTTGTTATAAATAAATAAATAATTCTCCTCGCTTGCACTAAGTCGATATCGGGGTAGCCGTTCTTCCTTGTAAGTTTTACACTTGCAGCACATAAAGTAGAGGAATAGTTAATAAAGGCCTCCAGTTCAATTTAAAAAAAATCATCGATCATGACGTTCAAACTTAAATACATTTCGCTTTTTGTCATAGTTAAACTATTTTTCTAAGTTTCAAAATTTCAAAGCCCGCCAAAATATTCCAAATCGGCCGGTCGGTTTTGATCAGTTTTGAGGTTAGAATGTCAAATATCAGAACAAGGATGAGCTCTACCGTACATATTTTCATATTCTATTCACAGTAAACCATAACTAAACGCAGGTGTGAAAATTGTGTCCCCTTTTAGAAACTTTTACTAAGAGAAAAATAATAATATTGAGCATTAACATTATGATAATATCCGTATTGACAATAGGTTTGCTCATGAATACTCTAATTTCTGTTATTAATAATAGTTTTTTTTTATATTGAACAACAATTATAGAGCTTAAAATTTCACCACAGCTAAAAAAATACACATTTAAAATACAAAACAAAATTGAAAAATCGAAATAATAATAATAATAATACTTGGATGATTTGGTGAATTTGGTGAAAAATCACCTCAAGGGCGCTGTACAAATAATACTTGCCAGGGTTTATCTTATTATGTACAGATACAGAAAACATACTTACTCCAGATTAAAACGTTAAATTACAAGAAATGTCCTTACTCATCCAAAAACACAACACACACGTGACGTCAAATGTTCCAAATGCAATGGTACCAACATAACAAGGTGTTTCGATGAGACGATTTTTTGTTCACTTTTAAATAACGATTTATAAATTCTACATATATTTTTTTTATACATAAATAAATAATAAATGTTATGTATTCAGAATCTGCGGTTGCTGATCTATGTGAAAATATTATTTTTTATCCATTATATTTTTCATTCTAGTTTCCTATTCTAACAAAATCATAATTTAAAGTAATCCAAAAGGAAAAATATGTTTGTATCTGCTAATAATAATTAATTGTGCAATTCCGTCGTAATGACTGTAATAAAAACAAGTTTACACCTTATTTTGATTTACTTAAAAATGAAGTTTTAAATCACTTCTATTTTAATCATTAAAAAATATTAAAATATCAAAGTGAAGTCAGTTGCATAATCGGTGCCTAGCTATCGGAAAAATCGCTACTTCGATTAATATTTACTAGGAATCGGTTAACATTATGAAAACCAAAAATATGCTATTGGTAAATTGACGCTTTTCCCATAGCATTGCTTGATTAGATTAGAATTTAAATAAAATTATTTAATGCATTATAAAAAAACTACAAAATAATTATTTTTTTCATTAGAAAATTATTAACGCAATCAAGAAATTATAAAAAAATTACTGCTCTATAACTAAGACTATTTGTGATAGTTTTTGTTGATTAATTTTTTTCTTTCTTACAAAAATATATAACAACCGCTTTTTGCTCCATTTGATTTTTTTCGTCACTTTGTGGCTCGATATTATAATTTAAATGAAAAATGTTTTTGTTTTAGGAGACTTTATTTTTTATTTTTATTTTTTTATTGATTTATCTTTATAAAACATAACACATAACAGATTGATCGATGCCTGTCTCACTGGGAATTTCCTGTTGAGACAGACGTAAGTTTAGACTAACGTCAAACATTTCTAGGTTTCGCTTGCCAAACGATTTGTATGCGTATTACCTATGTTCGCGGTGACATAAGACACACAGCTTGTAGTCATATTTTTTGCTTCTATATTTCTCTTCATCTACAATTTCAAAAGCTGTTCAGCAAATCTCCTGCACCTTCCCTGCCTATCACTATGCAGAAAAAGCGTGAAACCCGCACCAGAGTCTCAACTGCATCCGACTGTTCAGATCCAGTGAATCTATGGCACCCCTCATTGAGATTAGTCGTGAGGACGAAGTGGAGAGGGAAATAA